>MU223446.1:46261-79568 GCA_018584345.1 Thuja plicata | reverse complement strand
TAAATCTATAACAACATACATAAAAGCTATATAATAAACTCATTGAACCATTAAAATATAATTAACTAATCTATTCAATTTGTCATGTAAGTAATTTAAAGTAATTTAAAAGGGGATGTCTTAAGGGAAGGTATCAAAGAATACACATCAAAACATAAATCTATAACAACGTACATAAAATCTATATAATAAACTCATTGAACCATTAAAATACAATTAACTAATCTATTCAATTTTTCATGTAAGTAATTTAAAGTAATTTTAACGGGGTGTCTTAAGGGGAGGTATCAAAGCATACACATCAAAACATAAATCTATAGCAACATACATAAAAGCTATATAATAAGCTCATTGAACCATTAAAATACAAATAACTAATCCATTCAATTTGTCATGTAAGTAATTTAAAGTAATTTAAAAGGGGTTGTCTTAAGGGGATGTCTTAAGGGGGGTATCAAAACATACACATCAAAACATAAATCTATAACAACGTACATAAAAGCTATATAATAAACTCATTAAACCATTAAAATACAATTAACTAATCTATTCAATTTGTCATGTAAGTAATTTAAAGTAATTTAAAAGGGGCTTTCTTAAGGGGAGGTATCAAAGCATACACATCAAAACATAAATCTATAACAACATACATAAAATCTATGTAATAAACTCATTGAACCATTAAAATACAATTAACTAATCTATTCAATTTGTCATGTAAGTAATTTAAAGTAATTTAAAAGGGGATGTCTTAAGGGGAGATATCAAAGCATACACATCAACACATAAATCTATAACAACAAACATTAAAGCCATATAATAAACCCATTGAACCATCAAAATATACATTATAAAAGAATACACAATTTACCAAGCATGCATAACTATAGAGTTAAAATTGTAGAGTTCAATAGCATATATCCAATATCCAATACATTAAGTAAGAATTCAAACTGTAGAGTTTAAATATGAAAGTACGAGAGCTACAAAAAGCATTTTATCCTAAAGCTCCTGATACATATAGTCTGGATCCTCTCTGTCTTTTATTATCTCCAAAAAAATTTCATGTTCTTCAATAGGCAACCTCCACTTTTGATTGCCACGTCCTCTTTTTTGCAATGTCTCAAATTGCAACTTTGTTGCTATAACCAAGTGACTGTAATGTAGAACTTTTTGACTAGACATATATTCAATAAATTGAACACCATTTCTATCTATCTTTACTTGATGATAATATGTTCCTTCAATAACAACTGAACCAGTCGGATATGACTGTCCATCACCATCTACACTTTCTTCTGGAAATTTGTATTTTGCTTTCGTGCATCTTAGTAGATAATAATCTACACTTTCTGCATTGTCAGGATCTGCAAACACAATAAAAATATCACCTATACAAATCCAGATTGGATATTAAATTCAAATCAAAAGTACAATAAATTATATTTAAATAAAAGAGCATGTACATGTGCACTCACCTGTAACAAATAAATCATAAATACACTCATAATCAGTTGAATATATAGGATCATGAATGTTTATGTCAATGTTGTCATCTTCATAAGGAGGCATTCTGATTAACTCCTTCATATCCCATCGTGAAACATATCGATTTGCAATATTCTCACATTGACTCATTGGATTGTCCTCAACGCGGTCAACATAGAAACATGATTTTTCTCTTACTTGAATCAATAGAGGTTTGTGTTGTACTCATCAATTGATGTAAACTTATAATACCAACAATCCTTTGACAATTGTAAGGATAAGATCGGTCTATATCTGTTACAAATATGAAATAAAAGTTGTACAATTTTAGATCAACAATTATGATAACATAGATGAACACGAAATTAAATTTTAATTTAGATTTTTCCTACAAACTATAAATTACCTTTCACTTCCCAAAAATAGTGTTTGTTGTATTTGGTGTCCCGAATAGAAAAATGATTTTGACACCATTCAACAATTTTATTTGAATTCTCTATCATGTTACCTGTAAATTTTTGAACTATCAGTTTAAACAAAATACATCTAAGTTTAAATTATACTATTTGAAATATCTAGATATATATTTAACTACTATTCACACCATTTGTACCTGCAAGTTCATGTTGGCGAAGTGCATGCTTTACACATGCTCTTGCTCCATCGTGCTCTCCTTTTCCATGTCCACTTTCAAAAACTTAACATTGCGTCTAGCATGTTGCATAGCTAGCCAATTAAAGGCTTTTGCAGATTTAAATTGTCCTGCAAGATTAAGTTGTTGTATGCAAGATTATGATCACATAATAATTGAACAAGTAATCAATTGGAATGAAAATGAGTTGAAGTGCATACACTTACCTGCACAACCATCAGACCAAATCCAGTGTTGTGAAGCTTTTATCCCGTGAATCACAATATCTTCAAAATACATTGCAAAATAATGAGCCACATTGCTCCTATCATGAACCTTATCATCGTTGATATAGAAATGAACCTCCTTGATGATAATGCGTTCATTTGGATTGGTACTTTCTACTTCATCCAAATCAAATTGTGTGTGTCAATAGTTCACTTGCACAAATATTGCAACTTGCTCAGAATGATAATATTGAGCTTGAAGCTCCGATTGAGGGGAGAATGTATAGTTCTCAGAGAAATCTACAACTGAAAGAATACAACCAGGTGAAAAACAATTTTTAGAATCACGAAACTGTTTAGCTTGTCATCGTGCACCATGACAATGCTGGATATGTGGATAAATTATAGTGCATAACCTGGTCATAAACTCAAGTTAGGGAAATTCACTCTCCTTCAATACAATTTTTTTGATTCATCTCTGGTCTTAGTTTGATAAGTCTCATATTCAGATCTCTTCCAAAAAACTAGCGTTGCAACATTAATATTATCATTTTGCAATGAAAATTTATGTAAATCTCCATAATCACTACATGCACTCTTTATACATTGTACTTTGAACTTATCTGAATCTTTTGATTTCTCACATAAAATAGACTTCACAAATTGTGTCGTACTTCCAGGGTGACCATATCTAAATTAAGTACTGCCATAACCTTTTTATATGATTGCAAATATAGATGAAACTCAACATGATTTTGGCAACAATAAGTTTCACGTACCTTATTTAGGTGTACAAAGCAAGGGCGTAACCTCTCAAACATTCTTTGACATATTTTCACATCTGAAAATTCTTGCTTGAATGCTTCAAACAATTCACTTTGTGTTGTATCTATAAAATGTTTTGGATGTGCAGTTTTAATACTGGCCTCTTTATCTTTCATCTATATAGTATCCCTTCTATTAAAAGAAACACAGGAGTGAGCGGTCCAATATTCAATGACCTGTCTTTTTACATCTTTAGAAATTTTATCTTTTCGAGGAAGTCTACAAATATTAACCCAATTCTTTTGAATAATTTCATCTAACATATTTCTATTCCTGATATATATTTGAACACTTCTTCTAGATACATTCAGTAAATCAAAAATTGCATGTACTTATTTTCTCTGTGTCAACCTCCTACTAGATAAAGTAGTCATCAACGCTCTACGTGCAACACTTAAATCGACTCCTCAACTTGAGTTGTTAATGTCGTTCAATGCATCTTGAAAATTTTCAACTATTGTTCGATTTACATTGTCTCCTGATTTTTTATTGTTATCAACACCTAACAACTCCAAAACAAGAGTCATTTATTTTTTCCTGAATAACCTAGCAAATAATTGTGCTTTTCCAATCAAACTTTTATTTTGAAAATATTCATCCCAAATATTTTTGCATTGTTTTTTTATTTGCTTTTAGGTACCAATTCGTTAGATGAAAATTAACTAAAAAATGAATCCTCATCCATCTCCATCAAATTGCCCATGTCAAAAGATATATTTCCACCAATTTGTTCCCATACTTGAATTGCATCTTCTTGAACTTCAACAGGTTCATCTTCATTACGTTTTGTATGACCTTTCATTTTTTCATCCCTTATTCAATCATATTTTATTGTTTTGTTCCTTTTATTCTCCATCGCACAAATTGTTTAAATTGAGAGCTTTGATTCATCTGCATACACAAAACCATATACTCTTGATAAAAAATTAAAAATAATATTGATAAATTCATAATTTAATATTGAACAATGCTTTAATTAAAAACACAAAAAATCTCAAAAAAACTTAAAAAATAAATAAACTTGCAAATAATACAAACCTCCTTGATAAGCTTAATTTGTAGTTGCCCTTTAACGCCCAAAAATACACCTTTAAAACAATTTAAAAAATGATTTTATTAAAAAATATTTTTTAAGTCACAATAATTGACAATTATTTTTTAATTTAAAAAAAGTGCATTTATATATGAGCTTTGAGGGTCGTGGTCATCCACGCAACCATGTTTGGTCGGCCTTAGTTTCGGCCGAACCAGTTCTGACCGAAACAGGTTCGGCCGGAACTATCTATGTGGCATCCCATGTGGCAGCTAAACAAGCAAAAAATGGGAAATTTGAGAACACGTCACTTTAGGGGTTAAATTCACTATCAAAACTCAACTTGTTTTAAAATCTAAAAATACCCTTTTGTAGAGCTCAGAGTCTAGATTATGATCATATAATTTTTATAGCATTTTGATTACATATAATATATTATAAGTTGAAAAAATGTCAAGTAGGTATTTTAACATTGAAGAACACACTCGTTCAAACAAAGAAAAAAAATAGCAAATCATGTTGGAAAAATTTTAAAATTATATTTAACACTAGATGAGAGAGTCATCTTCAAGAATATATAATTTGTTTTGTATTTAGTGTAGATTTGCTAGGACAAATTAGGCGGGAGACAAAACTATTAATTTCGGGTAACTCTGACTTTGAATAGTTATAACCGACAAAATATATACCTAAAACCAATCTTTCTTTTCTTTTGCACTAGTTGTACATGTCATCTAAAACATATTCTGAAATCAGAGGAAAAAAATATTATTTACATATATTTTGTTGGTGGGAACTAGACCCTAGATTTTCAGCCTTTTTTAGCAATTAAAAAATGGACTTAAAAATTTAAAAAACTATGTCAATTCTGATTCAAAAAAATTTAAAATTTTTTTAGGCATAAACTACATCCAATTTTACACATTTCATTAGTTTACATCATTTTCAAATTCTGAACACAAATGCCACTTTTATGTCGTTAAAGTTTAACAGTTTTGTATGTTGTGGTCATCTTCCTTTGTAAAAGTGTGACACAGGTTTGTACTTTTACCCAAAACTGGAACCTGGAATTCCAAGTTCCAAGAGCTTCGCTCAAAGAATAAAGAATTATGCCAATTAACCCCCCCCCAAGGAAATAAATAGATCCTAGAGAACTTGTCGACCTTTAAAATTATGGTAGGCCTCCAAGATCTGAAGTGCGCTTACCTCATTCACGTCTTTCAAACAATCCCGGTGGCTAAAAAAATTCTCACGATGGTCATTTGCATCATTTGCCTTTTATTTTAACTCTGAGGCCACCCTAGCAACATTGTGGGACTTCACCACCATCTGGGAGAGTTGCAACATTACTGTGTTATCGAAATCTCCGGAGGGCCAGAATTTCGCATCGACCACTTCATCAAATTTACTAAGTATAGAACCAATGGGAGTATAAGTCCTAGGGATAAGTGGATCAACTGAAGTAATTAATTTGATAACTAATGAATATTTTTCCATGGGGGGTCAGACTGCAAAAAGGTGTTCCTCTAAGACAGTTACCAGTTGCTTGCTCACCTTGATTTTGAATGCAAGTCTGGAGTACTGTGTCTTCAGGAAACCGTATGGTTCATCCCCTAGGATGTCCATCTCTACTAGACCTTCCTCCCCAAGGTTCAAAATTTCTCCCAAGTCATCCTTCCACCTCTCATACTTTTCTGTCTCCTCCTTCCATTGGGGAATGATGACCTTCAACTGATTTACAATGTCATGTGCTAGGAAGAAATCGGGGAGGATCTCAAACATGAAGTGACAACATTATTTTGTCATTAGTATGCAAAGAACACTTTTGGTCAACATACACTAAAAGAAAGAACAAAGAGCAAACCAAAAATTAGATATAAGAGATCACCAAAAATGGCTAAGTACAAAGAGAACCAATGACACAGTTCTGTGTATAAACCAAAAATACAAAGTTAGAAGGATAAAGAGGAACCCGACAGAGGAACCCGACAAGTAGGTTATAGTTCAACCCGAGAGATAGTCAATGTGCAACCTGAGAAATAGTTCAAGCAAGGAACCCAAAAGACAATCAACTGATTTCAGAGCATAACTGACCAAAAGAAACCAAAGTCAGTTGAAGCCCGAAAAAATTGGATCTGACTTCCACGTCAGATAAAAAAGTCTTATTCTATTTATAAAATATTGATTTGTTTTTAAAACCATTTCTTTAGGGACAAGAAAGATTAATGTAAGTGTTTCAATCAGTCTAACTGATTTAAAACACATAGACTAGGAGATCAAGGTAGATTTGTAAACCTGATCTTAGTGTTAACATTGTTTTACGTGAAACTTGATGAAGTCAATCTATCTTATAAATAGATGATGCAATCATTCATTAAAAGGATGTGAATAGAGAAGAGAGGATGAATGAAGCCAACAAGCACATCTATGGATCAGATTGAAAGTTTCAAGAACCAGAACAACAAAAGGTGAATTTGGTTATCAAGAACCAAGAACAGAGGCTACCGAGAAACAAAGATATTATTCAATCACATTAGGTGATATACTTATTCATGTAAAATTAAATAGATATGTAATCAACAATAGGAGATTGCATACACCAGGTCAAATTGTAATTTGCTATCATTCTAACAAGTGAAGAAAAGTGTAAAAATCCTTTCAAGGAAGGTGGATTTAACAGTCTAATTGTAAATGTCTTAACTGAGTGCACACTCAACAGTGTTGCAAAAAATCTTAATGGAGTAGACTTTAACAGGTCTCCACAGATACTCTTAACGTGGTAGATCATTAAAAGTGATCAAATTGTAAGCCTTAACCGGCCCCTTCCAATCTGCAGATAGTGAATAATTTGTGGGTGCCATCCCCACCACAATTTTTACTTCCTAACAGGACTTTTCTACGATATCACATATTGTGTTATGTGTCAATTACTTTCATGAATGTTTCTATGAATGTTCACATGTATGGTTAAGTTTATGAATTGATATATCTTACATAAAGATAGTATAGAATAGATGGTTGGATAAACATTTGATTACACAAAGGTTAATTGATAAAAGGATATAAAAGTTTTAGAGGTACTGATTCACCCCTCCCCTCTCAGTACTCACTTCCCATTAATTCCAAAAATTGGTATAAGAGCCTAGTCTCTTATTTGGAAAGCTTAAAGGCTTAAGAGAAAAGATCACACAATGGAGAAGTACAAACTTGACAAAAGTATTGAGAATAAGAAATTAGAAATTCATATTTTCTATGAGCAGTATAAAGAAGCTCTAGAATCAATATGAGATAGTTGTTAGATGAAATAAAGATTATGGAATCTTACTGTAATGAGACAGATTACCATGAGGAAGAGATACCCGATTTCTTTGATTCATCAGGATCAACTACAAGCAAAGCATCAGATACATTAGAAGAAAGTATCACAAGCTTAAATGAAATCAATCAACATCTGGATGGAAAAGTGAAATCTCTGCAAATCAGTCAAGAGACATAGATGGTAAGAATGATTGATGTCATGAACAATGCTAGACAAGTTGAACAAGAAAGAACACTAGCTATTGATGATAGAAGAAAGATTACAGAAAAGCTACAAGAGAAAGAGTATGAAATACAGAGACTTACAGAGCATCACCATGAGATTACAAATCAGATTATTCTTATGAGTCAAGAGGCAAACAGAATGAATGTTGAACTCATTGAAAGAATAGAAGCTATCGGTGAACTAAGGGAAGAAAATGAAAATTTGAAACATGAAATAAGAATTCAGCAGCAACATAATGAAATTATCAAGAAAGCTGAAGAAAGCAATAAAATAATGGATGATTTTCTTGAAGGACAATGAAGAGTCAATAACAACACCATTCTAGGCTTTATCAAGAATGGAGAATCGTCAAATCAAGCTGATCCAAATAATGTCTATGCAAATCCAAGACCAAGAAAGCTGGCATGCAAATACTGTGGAAAGCAAGGACACACATCAAATGTATGCAGAGGTAAAATGAAAGGTATTCCTAAATCTACATCTTCATTCATAGGATTCTGTTATAAATGTAACAAGAAAGGACATTAAGCATATGAATGTAAGTCTAAGATGAAACAAAAAAATAAGGAAACCTACATGGACAAATACTGTCCTACTTGCAAAATGAATGGGCACACAACTCTTCAATGTTGGAAGAAGAAAAAGCAAGCATGGAAGCCAAAAGGTCAAGAAACTACCTATCAACTGAAAAGAGTTGGTAACCAGTATGTATGGGATTACAAAACATGGACAAATTACACAACATGTGGAAGATTTGGTCACATTGCTGCAAACTATATGAGGCAGCGAACAAGAAAGTCTAGAGGCTGGACTAACCCCAGAATGACATGCTTACACTGTCATAAAGTTGGTCGTCTCAAGAAAGACTATAGAGACCGAATGAAAGAGACCAACACATATCCCAATGGAAACACCATTGAAGACATCTAAAGAATGAGAGACAAAATGTGGAGGAAAGCTTCAAACAATAATGAAGTTGGACCGAGCAATGCAAATGCTGACACCCCATCCAATGGATTTGGTGACATCACCATCCCCACCTAAGCAGTTTAAGTAAGTATGAAACTGCATTACACTATGTATTATTTTTCATCAGTTCCATAATATGTTGATGAAATGCCAAATTAGCATAAGTAAATATGCATCATGATGTTACTTGTTAAAATCTGTGAAAGCTATGTTATCGGGTAATACATACCGAAATCCATCGGTATACGCTCAAAGCTTAAACTGCCTACACTTACCGAGAATCGTCGGTTAACATGTAAAAGCAAAATTGCTAGTGTAAACTGAGACTCATCGGTAATAAAGCAAGTTGAATAAGTTGTTTTCTCAAAACACTGAAACCCGTCGGTAAAAGAAAGAGGTTAGACAACCACCCCAAAACATCACGTTGTCACCAAAGAGAGAAGTTATTTTTTTAACTGACAAACTCCATCTTCACACACTGAGGAGTGGTTGAGCATTAATGACTTACTTTTAGGACAAAAGGCTATAAAAGGGTGACAAAATGGTTTCGTTGTTCACCATGACCAAAGTAGAGCGACAAGAGAAAAAATTTGTGCAAACAACAATAGCATAACAGAGTGACTTCAACTTGACCCAGAGTACTCCAAGAAGATTAGAGATCACTATAGGTGTAAACAGTAAGTTCCTATGACAATCGAGAACTCTATTTTATGCATTTTTCAGAAAGCCCTAAATTCTCTGAAATAATGACCATGACCTTAAGAACCACCAAGCTAAAGAACATCAAGAAGGATGAGGTTAAACTCATCAAGAATCCTGCATGTGAGGAACCACACTACAAAATTTACCCTGAGGTTACATCACAACCCGACAATGCTGTAGCATTCTCGTGAATACCAGGTAGGGTTTTGCTTGTCGAAGACATGCAAGCATACATCCACTACAAGATTGCAGAAATTGGTGACTTGGACGTAGAAAAAGCTTACAAGAAGCTATGTAATGAAAATGGAACCATAAAAGATGAACACAAACACATAGAGGTGAAAGGGCTCACTAATGCCCTATTGTTCTCAAAGGTATTCAAAACTAAGTGGATTCGATTAGTACTAAGCCGAATGCACAATCACAAGCTATGGCTGGATGAGCCTAAGATGATAACCTAAGATGTTATCCATGCAATCACTGGTTACCCTGTAATCGAAAAGGCAAAAGCATTGAAACGCCCACCCAAGACTGAGATTGAAAAGAACACATGAGCCAAATTGGATGGTAGAGGACTGAAGCTATCCACTATTACCGATGATGAAATGAAATTCGGAGCATGTGTCCTAGGCTAAAAATTCTTTCAAGCCAGTAGGATGAACAACATAGCATCTGGTGCAGTAGACACAACATACAAGATTGTGAAGAAGGGAACTCAGTTGGATTTGTCTAAACTCCTACTGAACCAGTTAGAAGAGAACATGAGAACAATCAGGAATGTAAAGACAAATACATGTAAGTTTGGCTCACTTATTATGTGCATTTTCTTTTAATTCCAAGAATCATTTCCATCTATAGGAGATGTAAAATGGGATACCACAAGATCAGTCACCATGCAGATCAATGAACACATAAAATCACTGGGAGACAACTTTGAAATAGTCATGGATGAGTACTTTAGTGGATTCAAGGACCGAATGCAGAAAAGGGTAAGGATCCCTGAGCAACTTATTAAGAAGTTCAAAGATGAAATATGTTTCATGGTTGATACAGACCACACATACATCAATCCTATTGTACCAAGGACAACATGGCTACAACCATTAGATTATGAGGTTAATATTGATCAAGTATCTAATGCAATCGATGCATTGATAAATGAACCATTAGACAAGAAACAACCAAAGTTTGGAACTTATGAAGAGGCCAAAGCAAGAATCCAATTTGGCTTGGTTGTAAAGTAGATTGACAGAAAAAGGATAAAATGGTCAAGAATCTAAATAAAATTCTGCCGGTAATAGAAGAAGAAAATAAACAGGGAGAAGAAGCTGAAAAGGAGGAAGAGATCGAAGGACAGTCACCCATCGATGAAGCTGTAGAAAAGAATGACTCCGAGGCCATAGAGTCAGATTCACCACCTCCTCCACGAGCTAAGAAGGAAAGAACTATAGCTGCTTCAAGAACAAGAATCCAAATAGCTAAGGACTCAAGTCCTTCACCCTTGAAGCTTGTAAGAACCTACAAGAGGAAACTAGCTACAGAGAAAAGAGGGCCAACCAAAAGAATAAGGAAGTTGATCAGGACTAAGGAAGATATTGAGGACATCGAACAAGATGAAGGTGTACACACAAAAAAGGTTAAGGTTCTAGAAATAATTGATGAGGTATGAAAATTCATTGCAAATTCAGGATCTATCATAGATTCTAAGATCAGAAGATGGTTAAAACTGGATCCAGAAGATCAGAACAAAGTTGAAGATGCCATCATTGCAAAGATGTACAAATTCAAGTATGTACCAATACAATTTGAAGGTAGTATGGTACCGAAGGAACTCTTGGACATATTATATGCCAGATGGACATTTGCATTAAAAAATGAGAAGAAGATAAGGGAAAGAGTACTTGTTTCTCTTATGCCTCCTGAATCCAAGAGGGAAGAAATTTATGAGATGATGGAGAACCATAAAAAGGAGTTCTCACACAAGTTGAGAGCCTACAAATTTCTTGAAGGGAAGCTTATAGAGCTTGAAAAAGAAAGTCACATAAAGTGGAGTAAAATACTCAATAGACCTATTGAGGAAGCTAGCCCTGAAAAAGACCTACAACAAAAATATGATAATTAGGCAACTCAAATCAAAGATGCAGAAGATGACACATCAGTTGAGTTAGATAAAGAAGAATAGGACACAACTGGCAACAAGAATATGGATGTTGCAGATGAGACATGACTAGACACCACTATGGACAACATTGTCATTGACATAACATATGATCTAGCAGAAGGAATACAAAAAGATGAAGATGTCAGTGTTACCAAGGACAGAACTGAAGAACAAGACACCACAATTGATACTTCACATGTGAACATACTAGGAAACATGCCAATATTGATGCAAGCCATCAATATACTTCAGGAAAAAGACAAATAACCTGACAAAGAGTCAAGAATTCCCAAGGATGCAGGGGATGAAGGAAAGAAAGACAACACTGATGATCAGAAGGACATCAGAGACACTCACACTATAACTAAAACTGACAAGGTTACTGAAGGAGAACCAAAGCAAACAGATGGAGACACAAAAAAGAAGGATGTGTAGACAAAGATAGATGAAGTGCATAAGGACACAAATGAAGGAGATAAACCTAAATATGACACTCCTAAGGAAACTAAAAAGGTTGCTACAGATAATGTAAAGGTTGATGTGGAGACATCCACTCAAAACTGACAAGTTGACACCGAAGCATAGAAGCAAAAAGATGCAACACCCCAAGTAACTTCATCTAGCACAACAGACAAAGCTGAGAAATTGGCTATGGTCCTACACTCAAGTGAAACTCAGAAGAAGAAGAAGAAGAAATCCAAAAAGAGTAAGTTGGAATTCACTCTAGATGAAATCATAGAGATACCCAAATGTGACCCAACCACACTTGATTATCAAGCACTTAAAGAGTACAGTAAAATATGCCAGAGGAAGGCATTATAGGATAAGATGAGAAAGCATCACTGAGACTCCATAGTACTCAAAACAACTAGGGACATCTTGCACCAGGTTGTACCTGATGTTGATGTTGATCAGAATAAATTGATACTTGATCAACTAGCCACTCTCACAGAAGCCATTACAACGCAGAACATTGATGCAGAGAAGGAAATTGAGGAGAGAGCATAGCAGAAATATCAGCACAAGCTTGTTGAAAAGATCATCCAAGAAGTGGCAGTTAACAAGGTAAAGCTTTCAGAATTCATAAGTGAATTAGATCCTATTATTGCTGAAGCTATTTCCTTGATTCAATAACTAAGCACACTGGAAAATTTCACTAAGGAGCATAGTGATAACATAGAAAAGTTAGATTCTGATCTAGCTAATATGCTAAAATCTTAACCACTAGAGACAATGCAATTAAGTTGCATTATGAGAAGATTATTGAAATAAAAAGGTTAAGGCAAGAACTGTGGGAAGCAAAAACACAATTCAGGGAAGAGGTCACCGAGCTCTAGGCTCAACTTCTACCAAATATAACACTGCTTCAACAACATATCAGTTCAGTAAGACAACTGATAGCAACCCCTGAGATGTTTATAGCAGACAACATCTACGATATGCATTCAAAGATCACACTCGAGCACATGGATCTAGAGAACCTTAAGGACCAATGGGAGAAGATGATGGAAGACATGAAGTCTTCACATTCTCACATTTTTGATAATCTATAAGGTATACACCTTTTCCCTTAATATCAAAAAAGGGGGAAAATAATGATATGTACTATACAGATGGAAGATAATGATATGTACAGAGGGAAAATATGATATGTATAGATAGGGAAGCTATACAGTACTAAAAAAAGGTAACAAAAAAGGGGAAAATAATGATATACCGACATATACATAGGGGGAATCATGAAATGACTAAGGATATGACTGAGGATTATATATGTTGTACATACTTAACATCTTGTTAGTATTTTGCACATATCAGTTTTTGATACTAATGTCAAAGGGGGAGATTGATGACATTATTTTGTCATTAGTATGCAAAGAACACTTTCGGTCAACATACACCGAAGACAGAACAAAGAGTAAACTGAAAATCAGATATAAGAGATCACCAAAAATGGCTAAGTACAAAGAGAACCGACGACACGGTTCTGTGTGTAAACCAAAAATGTAAAGTCATAAGGATAAAGAGGAACCCGACAAGAAGGTTATACTGCAACCTAGAGACAATCAAAGTGCAACCCAAGAAAAAGTTCAAGCAAGGAACCCAAAAGATAAAAAATTGATTTCAGAGCATAACCGACTGATAGAACCTGAAAGTCAGTTGAAGCCTGTAAAAAGTGGATCTGACTTCCATGTCAGATAAAACAATCTTATTCTATTTATAGAATCTTGATTTGTTTTTAAAACTATCTCTTTAGGGACAAGACACATTAATGTATGTGTTTTAATCAGTCTAACTGATTTAAAACACATAGACTAAGAGATCAAGGTAAAGTTGTAAACATGAGCTTAGAGTTAACATTGTTTTACATGAAACTTGATGAAGTCAATCTATCTTATAAATAGATGATGCAATCATTCATTTAAAAGGATGTGAATAGAGAAGAGAGGATGAATTAATCCAATAAGAACATCTATGGATCAGACTGAAAGTTTCAAGAACTAGAACAACAAAAGGTGAATTTGGTTGTCAAGAACCAAGAACAGAGGCTACCGAGAAACAGAGGTATTATTAAATCACATTAGGTGATATAATTATTCATGTAAACTTAAATGGATATATAATCAAAAATAGGAGATTGCATACACCAGGTCAAATTATAATTTTCTATCATTCTAACAAGTGAAGCAAAGTATAAAAATCCTTTCAAGGAAGGTGGATTTAATAGTCCAATTGTAAATCTCTTAACCGAGTGCACACTCAATAGTGTTGCAAAATATCTTAACAGAGTAGACTTTAACAAGTCTCCATAGATACTCTTAACATGGTAGATCATCAGAAGTGATCAAATTGTAAGCCTTAACTGGCCCCTTCCAATCTGCAGATAGTGAATAATTTTTGGGTGCCATCCCCACTGTAGTTTTTACTTCCTAACATGAGTTTTTTGCGATATCATATCTTGTGTTATGTGTCAATTACTTTCATGAATGTTTCTATGAATATTCACATGTATGGTTAAGTTTATGAATTGATATATCTTACATCAAGATAGTATAGAATAGATGGTTGGATAAACATTTGATTACACAAAGGTTAATTGATAAAAGGATATAAAAGTTTTAGAGGTATTGATTCATCCCTTCCCTCTCAGTACTCACTTCCCATTAATTCCAACATGAAGTTCCTTATTGCTCCAATCTGTTCAGCTATCCATTCATCGACAGCTAGTGCTTTCTTCTTCATTATTCTTAGCATGTCTATATCACCCTACAAAAGTGGCATTCTAGATGTGGAAGGTTCGAGTGTTATGGAGGAGAGGGGTCAGGCCAACTCTGTCAGGAGCCTGAGGAGATTTATATTTGTTGTTTTCAGCTCCTTTACTTTATAGGATTCTTTCTCATATTATTCATGGATAACTTGATTCACTTCATCTAAGAGACCAAGATCCCCTCTCCAGTCTCTTTTTCCCAAGGAAACCTCCATAATTATGTAGTCTTCGGTGACAACCTCAGACTCATCGTTGTCTGCCGGTGGGGCTACCACTACTGCCACCGCATTCCCATCTATGTCCCTCTAGGTAGTTTGGAGGGTATGATCCTTCTAAGGCTTCTTCACTACTTGGATTTCGGCCAACATCTCGGCCAATGACAATGGCACCATTATCTTTGTCAGATATTTCCATCTCTGGGATTCTACCAACCATTGTGGCAGTCCCTGTGATTCGCCTACCATTACCCCTGAGCTTGAAGCATCCTTGGGGTTTTGTTTAGGCTCCTCCATTATTGTATCTTGGTTTTTGTTGCTGAGATCATTGCCTCTACTTTCTTTCCTTTCCCCTACATCATCTTTTGGGAAATTTTCTACTGGCGGGCATAGAGCTGGGGGTTGTTGGTCTGGTTCATTCTGGGCTTCCTGCTAAAGCTCTAAGATAACCTTGCCCCTACGAGTGAACAAGGGAGGCGATTAGCCTTGAATTCCTATTGGTACTTGGAACGTATCATTTTGGGGTACGGTTTTTCCCGTGGGCCCAGTTTCCCCAGATGTCAGCAACTTCTCCTCGACCTACTTATTCTCATTTTCTTTTTCTTCTTTGGCTTTTTCTCTCGGCCTCCCTTTGCTGGATTTCTTCTTCCTTCTCCCAAGCTATAATTTGTTCTTCTTATGCCCTTATTTATTATTTTTGAAGAGTACCTATATCATGTTCCTGTATTATCTCATTTGGTCGCCCCTCCTGCTGAGGCCCGCAGACCCCCCAAATCATTGATTTGGAAGAAGTCGTCAACGATCGTCCATGAAATCTTTGGGGGATCCTCTGGAGTATTATCTTTATTAGAGGAAGAAGAGGAGGGGATCTCCTAGACCTTGGCCATGATCTCAGGCTTTGAGCTTGGGTCCTTGTTTAGTGGGGATCTGTCTACTTTATGCTTTTTCCTTCTTTCGAGCATGCTCCAGTGGCCAAAACTGCGGCTTCTTCCCCAATATCTTTGTTGTATGGCATGTAAAATGGGGAAACCATAGAAAGAGATGTACTCAACAGGGGTATGGAGCTCATCGGGTAGCTCCAAGACCAAATGTTACTCCGGAGTTCACAACTTCTAATGACTTCTGAGATTTTACTAACTGTGCACCCAACGGTTTTATTAGGGGGTTTGGAGTGGGGTCTTACATCTAGGAAGAATTGTAGGCCTTATGTTTTCCCTGATATTTAAATTTCTCCTCTGCCCAAGATCTAAAACCAGTTTCCTCCAAAAATTGATTGTCTAATCGGACACTCTTTGGGAAAACCTTCACAAAATATGCGTGGCTGCGCTCAATTACAACTCTCATGATGACCTCCATAGACAAAATTTTTGAGTTGTCCCAAGCTATCAGAGGGAGGTCCATCTTGTAAATTCCTTTTACTTTATAATCAAGGTCCTCAAGCAATCGACTGCCAAAAAATGTCCATGGGAACGTCTGAAGCTTGAGGTGGTCCATCATGCCTTTCGACATTCTTGCGTAATGTCAGTTCTGGACCTCAAAAACATCTTGGAAATCTGCCCAAAAATATTCTATATGTGCTACATGGGGTTTGGATCCCTAGGGCATTTCCATCTCTAGCCAACCACCTGGATCATAGTTCTTGCGTTTCAGTGAAAATTTGGCCAAGTTTAGGCTTCTTAGCTTGACCTCTGCTTCCTGGGCCACTATAAGAGAACAAGTGTACCTTCCTCAAACAATAAAGAAGGGGATGGAGGTGATCTTCTTGGTGGCCATCAGGACATGTACCTTGAGAATCTTCCTGCAAAATTCCAATAGTACAACCCTATCTTCGCAGTGCTTGGGTAGCAAAATTGGGTTTCTAAAAAACCCACTTACCCGAATATACATATACTGTGAAAATTGGATGAAGTAACACCCCCATGGGTTGATCATGGCCATGGATTCCTTTGATAGTCTGAAACCTATGTCATTGGTGAGTGCTTTGATCCCATGGAAAATAAAGGCGTCATTAACCCTGCAAAAATTATGGAAACATTCATCCCATTAAATCTGGGGAATCATCCCATGGGGTGGCTTGTGTCATCTCATTTTTTAGGACACCAACTGTGTCTAGACATCATATTATTGCATTTTTTTGAGCCATGGACCACAGAACAAAGGAGGTCATGTAGAAATTGTAATCCTCCCTGAAATTTCTCATCTGAGCATCCGCATGATTTGAGATGGTAGTGGCCCAGTCAAAACACACCTTGTTAGTAGTTATACAATATAGGAAATAATACATCCAAGGGGAGAATTCTCGAGCATGAGGCTCCCAGAAGATCTTGCAAAAAAACTATGATCCCTGCCTGGATGGGCTCCTTGAAGTCAGAGCGAGGAATATCAATCCTCATCTTCCTATAATCTCGGCGTGGGATCTTCAGCAATTCTGTGTTGAGGTGGTACCAGGCTGCATCTCCAACTTCCATGAATTAGGCCACCGAGGCTGCCCGTGTGAGGACCAAAGAACCTTGGAAAAATGGGATCCTCCATACTGTGGCGGTTGCATCATGGCATAAGGAGGTGATGGGCACATTGGTGGATGTGGAAGGAGTTCAAGTAGTTCTATATTATAATTCTTATCCATGAGCAGTATTAATTCAAAAACTTGTACTGAGTGAGAGAATCCAGCTGGTTGAATAATCTCAGAGGCCGCTAAGTTAACTAATATAGGGTCATTCGCCCACCTCTATCAGTGGATGGTCTGGATGAGGCCCTTTAATTTTTCCCAGAAGCCAAAATCTATATTTGTAACCCCCTTTAAGATCATTTCAATTCGGGACCCCTAAACTATCTCGTCTTTCTTGTATTTGAGAACCAGTGGGAGCTTCTCTAGTACCCTTTCTACCTTTGATTCTTGTCTAGAACTATTGATGTGCTCAGGAGCTCGGGACTTCCTGGGATGATCCAGTTGCAACCATCTCTTTTCTTCTAACTTTGAACCTGGAAGACCAGACGATCATCAATACATTATGCATTAAAATTTTAAGCAAAACTTCGGGTTTCAAAACTCAGGATTCCAAAACTTCAGGAATCATTTTCATGCGTCACCTGGAGAAAGAATGCATTAGTTATCATTGGGAATTCTAGATGAATTGTCTCCTTGGTGAACAAACCATAAAACATTTAAGACATGTTCGAGACTACCATGACCCAAAGATGATGACTTGGATAACTACCATGGTGGGTGTGCCAAGGATCACCGGGACACCCATGGATAAAGATTCTTGAAAATCAGAATGCAAGTGGGGCATTTGAGGTGACGTTTCTATTAAATATCTTGACATCTCCATACACAACATGTGTATATCCACTAGGGAAGATTTATGACAATTGGTTGATAGTGGACATGGCATAAAGGGAATTGAATGCTAGCTGGGATGAATTTTGAATGCTCACTCATGGGGAAAATCCCCACCATTAAGACGTACATTGCAGAGGAGGGAGAAAAATTATGAATGAGTTGTTGAGCTTGCAAGCTCAGCTCTGGTTACTATGACACGATAATGGTTCTGTGTTGGGCAGGACGACCTGGGACCAACTCAGAATGAAATTCATGAATTTTTATTGATCAAGCTTGGTCGTGAGACCTCGCAAAAAATTGCAGATAAAAAAAATAGTCCTAAGACCCTATTTACAGGGGCTCATGCCGTGAGAAACCTATGGACATGCACAATCTTCAGGGCACTATGAACAACTACAAGCAAAAACAATGCACAAGCGTATATACAAAATATACACAAAGCCACAAACCGCTTGCTAGGGCCTACTTGATACCTATACACTCACAGGACAATTTACAGAATACACAAAATTCACATTATTTACAGAATTTACGGAACCTTCAAAATCTACAAAAAGGGCAAAAACTCACAAGGATGCGTCAAATTTACTAGGCAGATACTAAACTATGAAATTCATGAAATATATATTAAACTACCAAAATTGTAGAATCCACACTCCTGAACATCATTTACAGAATACAAAATGTATATTAAACTATGAAAATTGTAGAATCCACACTATCGAACATCATTTACAAAATATAGATTATCTTACAAAATATGCAGTGTACATTATTCTACAAGCCAAGACCAGCCATAGACGGCTATGAAGAGGGAGGAAAGGCCAAAAACCTAGGCCAGGAGAAACTAAAGAGGGCCAAACCCAAAAAAGGAAACAAACCAGGCGTTGAATGACGCAAGGAGAAAGCGAACAACTAGAACCAAAAGGAAAGCAACCAAAACAAACCAAAATGGAAGAAAGAAAAACCATAACTAGAAGGCCAAGAGGAGTCTACCTGGGGACACAAAATTTTGGAATGGAAGCTCGAACACTATTCACTCTATCACTGCACACTGCTAAAGCTCTAAATACACAATGCTTGCACAATTTATAGGGTCTGAGAATTCCTTAGCTTGTTAAGTGTTGTGCTCTAACTTGTAGTCAATTCACTCGGAGATAACTTGTTTGCAGTAAGTGTGATAATGTTAGAGTAATTGGCCTTTTATATTTTCAAAAAGAAGCGCATTAAAATTACTAATTAGCATTATGAGAAAACAAAATAAAATTTCCTGAAGTCCAAACTTTAGGACGCCCGACGATCGCCCCCCTCAAAAGAGGACAAGAGAAACGACACCAGAATCCCGGGGTCCAAAATTCACTGACCACCAAGGAGAAAACACTTTGGGATCTAGATCCAAGAGAAACAAAGACATGAAATAAAAGGAAAAGGGAAACATAAGCAAAATCAAGGGGGACTCGATATTTTTCTCACAAAATGTAGGGATGGATATGCAGGGCATAGCATATTGATTGGTGGATGATCATGGAGACTATAGAGAGTTGGGTGAAGCTATGAGGTCTCATGTTTTTTGGGATCATGTATTGAGATGGTTACTCTTTGATTAGGATTTTAGCAATTTAAGACTAAGGATCCTACACCTAGTCATGGATGTGAATCTATTATGGACCTAGATAGAAGATCCTCATCATAAGATTTGATGGCTTGGTGTTGTATACTCATGACAATCTTGTATCCTACTCTTGGTCTACTCAATATGTGAATGATCCAAGAAGTATTGTTTGTCTAGTTATTAGATGCATTATTTATTTTATATCTTATCTTCTAATGTGAGTTAGCCTAGAATATTTAGAAGTTTTGAACTTGTTGAGAAGAAGATCCATAGTTTTATTGATTTTTGTTATTCTTCTTATTGTTGGTATTGATCCATGGATCTAGTTTTGAGGACCTACTTGGAGAGGTACAAAAAATGGTTTGTTGCTTTGGGTATACTTCCTTTTAGTGTGGGAATGGTTTATTTGTATGATCAACCTTTGATGTGGGAGGTTTACATCTATTGTTATCATGTTTCATATGATTTGTATATTAGATGTTAGTATTCTTTCAGTATGGAAATATTGAAGGATATATTACATTAAACAAATTGGTACATGTGTTAGTGTGGAATAAGCATATGATATGATTTGATGGTTTTGTGTTTATATTCTCTTATTTGTTGGGTGACAAATATGGAGGTTATATAAAGAGTTTTGTAGTATTGTTATGTTTCTATTATCTTTGAAATCTCTTATGGGTGATGTTAGGATTAGGAGACAAAAATCTAACAGTTACATGCAAATATAACCAATAATGCAAAGGAATAAAGCACACATAAGTAGAACAAGAAGGCATGGATTTAACGTGGTTCATCCAATCTTGGGCTATGTCCACCAAACAGAGATTCCATTATTATTATTCAATAATTTCAACTGATTACAACCAGTGATCCCTTGAAACTCAATACCACTGCAAAATGCTACAATACTTCTTCATTCTAATGAGCCATAACCCTAACACTATTTTTCTTATAGAAAAAAACAAAAAACTTGTTTGATGGGTCATCCTAGGGAAATGCTTGACGAGTCAACCTAGGGAAATGGTTGACCAGTCAACCCAAAAATGCTTGACGAGTTAACCCAAAAATGCTTGACAAGTTAACCCAAAATTTTACAGAAAAGTGTACAGTACTTGCCTGGTCAGTCACCACAAACCAACATGTGATACTCTTTTAAGGGAACGTACTATGACTATATTGTAATATGTTTTAAAATAATATAACTAGTCCATTATTTGGGGTGTGTTATTTTCTCTCAAAAAAGTTCTCCACATAAAAATGTGTTATGGTATATCTTTTATTGTGTATTTTTCCTTATAACTAAAAATAATTAATTTATTTGCACATATGTCTCCTCAAAGATTGTATAAGGAAATATTCGTGTATCTCTTAATTTCCTTCACAACTCCAAGTACAACTTTACTAGCTTGTTGTTTTCTCTACATGAACACTTTTATACAAATCATAGATTTATAATATATAGAGAATCTACTATCTACTATACACCTAAACAATATAGTAGATTTCTTATCCTTCCAAATGTTAAATAGAATTTCCACTATAAAATCATGCAAGAGCATGGTAAACTTAGCAATAATTATGGTCAATCTCCTATAAGTATCATGAGCTAGAGAAAAGGCTTAGGTCTAAAATGCTTGAAAAATTATGAATCCAATTTTCCATATTACCTAAGCTCTAGGATAAAACTAAATGATGTGCTAAATAATTTTGTAATACCCACAACTAAGACAATCAAGAGTAATAGCTCCCAAATTAATCAACCTCGAATCAATAAAAGGTCTTGATATAAAAAGTGCCAAGCAAAATGATAAATCTTTTGCTCAATTATTATATTATGATAAGTTACTTACATTTATTTTCATATATTAATATAATGAGCATTAATATAGCTTATGCTTATGAGAACTATCATTAATTTATTTTTTCAATATTAAATAAAATCTAAATGCAATTTATTATCATGTATTAATATATTGCACATAAATATTGTTCTTGCTTGCAATAATTAAAACTTAAGTGTATATTTGGCATTAATTATTTTTAACTATTAAATAATATATAAATGCAATTCAATTAATAAGGCCAACAAATTAGTATGTAATTATATGACTCATATCGCAAATCCATGAATTCATGATGCATCTCATAATCTATGTAAATATTGGGTAGACATCGCAAACCAATTTTCTAGTAGTAATAAACCAATTGAACATGCATCAACACCACTTATCAATCATCAAACATTTCTTCTAATTCTATGAATGCATCCTAGATTTAAATACACCCACCTAGTTTGTTTAATTTTTATATAATCATTTTCAATTATTTCTGCTCATAATTTTAATACCTAAATTAAATCAATTAATTGATCCAATTATTTAATTCAATTGATTTATATATTTGATATAAATATTTATATTACATAACTATATAACTAACTACACTACTTAATTGTACTATTATATTATATTTATATAATAATTAAAAATATATTATTTAATAGAATCATAAAATGAAAATTGATTTCTATATAATTATTAAAATTTAATATTATTGTGTTAATATTAGATTCTATCATAAATAAATATTAGATTATTCTTAATTAGACAACAATAATATAATACAAAATGCTAAAACTTTTATATAATTGTTCTTCCTCATGAATTATGAAAAGGGGCCATACCCATAAATTGAAAAATAAATTATATGGCTCTTCTAAAGGAGCCTCCCATTAATATAAAGTTAATCTTATTATATAATATTAATCAATATTATAAAATGAATAGTACACACACACAAACTATTTATGTACATTTTGCGATAGATTTATAATATTCTTAAATGTTGGATACCCCTTATCTTCCAAGTGTATTAAGAATTAGGCATAACAAAACAATAAATAATTTAAATATAATACAAAATAAATGACTAAAAGAACAATCTATAATAAATGTTAGACATACATTACCTACCGTCTCTCTTCTCTTTCTCCAAGACAAATGCAAGGTTACTTATGATTAAATGGATAGAAAGTACAACTTATATAAATATAAATATAAATTTATTTATTTTATTATATATATATATATATATATAAGTTTCTTTGACCCTATTTTATGGTGTCATTTCTTTGACCAGTTTCTAGACTGCCACTTTTGCAAGGATGTGTGGAAGATTGGCATAGACTTAAAGGGTGTGTCCGTTCCCCATTTGGTTGAGGGGTGGAATTGGATTTTGATGCCCAAAACCAGGTTTTAGGTTCAAATCCACCATTTGGTGCGTTCAAATAATAACCCAAATATAGTTTTCATCTTCCAATTTTGGGCTAAAATGAGGGTTTCCAACTTCCACCCAAATAGGTGGAATACGATTTCAAAACCTGGTTTTATGTTTTATTTAACCCCATTTTTATAATTTTGTTAGATCCATTGTTACTGGGTTTTTGACAAAAGGATTGTTTTGCAGGTGTGCGGAAGGCTTCATTCCCAGAGACAATCACTCATGGAGTCTATGAGATTGGTCCTCAACTAGCTATGTTCGACAGAGCCCATTAAACTGCAATGCCCAAAATGGCAGCACTGATGGATTCATCAACTCCAGTGCAACATTGCTTGATAAGCTCGATTTTGCTGCATACCCTGCAACAACAAAGAATGATTGTGAGAAAGTGTGCCTCCACAACTGCTCCTGCACTGCATATGCTTTCAATCCGCCTTTGGGGCCATGCAAAATCTGGTCTAGAGATTTACGTACAATAGTTTTATATTTTCCATTTGCAACAGTTTGAAAGCCCCTTTCTAAGGATTCCATTTTGACATGGGAAAGTAGTGGAGTTGAGTGTTTCATCAAATCTCCTTCATTCTGCAATCATAACATGTCATGCAATATATATTTTTAATACATGTTAAATAGTTCATGTGCATTGGGCATATGGCACTCATAGGCTACACTATTCTGAGGCACATAATCAAACCACTCAGGAGCATTGTCTGTTGCCATGGAACTCTCACATATTTTGTATGTGGCATGATCATATTCATCTAAGACTTTATTCCATGTTTATGCCTTGTCAGTTCCAATTCCAATTTTGAAATTGACAACCAAACGCAGAAGATGGATTGACCCAGTCATCTTCCGGGTCAACCAAACAGTCCAAAATATATCCAGAAGATGCAAAATAGGAAGATCAAAACCTTATTATGAGATAATAAGGTTTTGAGTCAAATTCCAATTCCCCAACCAAATGGGGCCTTGATGAAAATGTGGTTGTTAATAGCGGGGAGATAGAGGAAGGCCTGAGGAGGTTTATTCATGACTTGGTGCAACTTTCGAAAATGTCTTCTATTAAATCAGTCTAGCCATGGAAGGTTTTTGTCAGTAATTGACATCTCCACATTTCATGCAATTTCTTTTTTACTCTATATTAGAAGTTAATTTCTTCTTTAATTCATTTTATTTCAGTATCTTTTATATTATTATTATATTATTTATAGTACTTTATTTTTACTTAATTGATTTTTAATTTCAATATCTTATAAAGAAGACTCACTTATAATACAACTTTGATTTCTATAGCTTTCATTTATTGGATATGTCATATTATAAGCATGCCTTAGAATATAATTAATAGACCCAAATTTTGTTGGACGTAAGAGTGGATTAGAGAAAAAAAATATTAAAGCTCGATGTCTTTTAAATTCAACATATTTTTAACAAATTTTAGCCACGTTTGATTAGGTTATCAAGTTATAAAGAACTTATAATGTCAAGAGTCTTAAAACCATTCAAAAACATTTTTGTCTCAATATAGTGGGACATCTATATGCTTTTGAGTAATTTCATTGATTACTACCACATAAAGTAAAGGTCTTCTTATTTCATTATGTTGTGTCCAACAAATCAATATTTAATTAAAAATAATAAATGACTGTGACTGGAGTTGATTCACGCTCACACCCAGGCCTGGAATTTGACGGTCACCCTACCTGTCATATGATTTTTTTATGACGGTTTGGTCATTTTAATGTCTTTCATTTTGTGTTTTATAAAAAAGATTGATAGTAAAAAAAAATATTAGTGAATAATTTATACTAAATATTTGTAAATTAAAAAGATTATAAATTAATAATAATATATAAGACATCTACCTTTCACATTCCAGCCTTTGGGAGGGGGAGAGAGAGAAAATTTCTCTGCTAGGGTTTCATGCATATGGCTCTTTGTCTGTGCTTTCCTTCTGAGTTTACCACCTGTCATACCGCATTCATTGAGGAAATTTGCTTTAGGGTTAGTTTATAATGGCTCTGGCCAACTTTGGCCCAACAGTTGTTGCTGGTGCTCAAGTTGCTGCTTCAGAAAGTCATGGTGCCCCCTCTGAACAAGCGACCACGAAAGTTTGTCCCGAAGGTCTTCCATGAGGTAACCCTGATATTGTTCTTAATATACAAGAATTTGATGTTGCTTGTGATTGGTTACATAAACATACCTTGATAGGGTATTTTGTGGGTCGTACTCCTCCTGAAAGCATTCTGAAAGATTGGGTCAATAAGAGCTGGACCCCTCATGGGGTCTGCCTTGAAGGTGTCCAAAACCTTACTAAAGGTTTTTTCCTGTTTCTTTTTGCCAACCCTTCTCAAGCGGATGCGGTTTTTAACCGTGGCCCTTGGATGGTTAGGTCTTCCCTGCTTGTGTTCTAGAGGTGGTCTCAAGATTTCACAGTCTCAGACGACAAGAAACTTAGGGTTCCTATTTGGGTTGAGTTCCCTGGCCTCCCTCTGCCATGTTGGCGCTTTATTGAGTCTATTGCCAAAACCCTAGGCAAAGTTATCATCATGGAGCATGATAAGTTTTTCAATGCTCGTCTACAGAAGCGTGTTTGTTTTAAGGTTGACCTTTCCAAGGACCTCAAAGAATCTGTTGACATACAGGTCAGCTCCCACACCTTCTCTCAGAAGGTGCTTTATTTGAACCTGTTGAACACTTGTTATAGGTGTCAATTGATGAAACATAAGATCAAGGATTTCCCTTTGGCTATTCCTCGGGTCAAGCCACAGCCAAAGGAATTGCCTGTTCAAACTGCAAAGGCTGGAAAGAAGGAAGAATGGACCACGGTGGTGCAAAAAGGCAAGACCTCTTCAGCTCCCAAGCAGGTGCCCGTCGCTTCCACTTATGCCCCTCCACTAGCTCCTCCGGCCGACGAGCAGCTACCATCCACCAAAGTGCCATTGGTCATTCCTCTAGTTTCAAACCCTGCTCCTCCTCCAGTTTCAAACCCTGCTCCTCAGGGGAAATCAATAGCTGCGTGGTCTACCAACCCTGGGGTGGTGCACACTCCACATGCTTATTCCTCAGTTGTTTCTTCACAGCCATTACGTCGGTCTCACAGCCCTGATGGTCATGCGGAAGACCCAGAGGAAAAGTGGAGGTATGTCTCCTCTGGAGATTTGACCCCCGGCTTTGGCTCCACGTTCTTGGACAATAGTTACTCCTCTCTTGAGGATGAGGAAGATATGCAAGAGTTTTTATGAATTTTTTATCCTGGAATGTGCGAGGTCTGACTGACCTCTCTCGAAAGTACTATGTTTAGGATACTTGTTGCAGACTTTGCAGTCTTGATGTTTTGTGTTTACAGGAAGTTAAATTTTTTGGTTTTTTGCTTACTTCTGCCTGTCGTGTCATTATGCCAAATGGCATTGTTTTTTCTTCTCAGCATGAAGTTGGTAAAGGTGGTGTCATTACTTTTCTGTCACCTCGCCTTCAATCTGCTATTATTGCACATGGTTTTGACCCTATGTAGCATGTCACTTGGATTTTGTTGTCCTTCAACAACCATTCCTTTGGCATAATTAATGTTTATGCTCCCAATGATGCTGTGGAAAGATCTCAACTTTGGTGTTGGTTGGTGGATAATCTACCTCCTGCAACTTGGGTAATGTGTGGGGACTTTAATATGGTTGAGCTAGCCTCTGATAAGGAAGGGATTTTGCCTTTTCATTGAACAGATGGTGAATGGGAAGCATGGTACTATATATGCAATAAATTGGGCCTTTTTGATCCCAATGCTAACCGCCATCAACAGAATGGGGTCTGGCACACTTGGTCTAATTTTAGAGCTAGTTCTGACCGCATATTTAAGAGGCTTGATCGTGCCATGATTACTGCTCAATCCTTTTTCTCTTTTTTGAGGATCGGGAGTTACCTGTCATTCCTTTAATAGATGTGACCTTGTCAGATCATTACCCCATCTTTTTTGGCATCACGTGGCAGTGTTCTGCTAGACGGGCTGTTAGAACGCAATTTTTTCTTAACACATTGGTGTTGAGTCATGCTTCAACTTTCGCTCACATCCTTTGTGTCTGGAACTTAGAGCCTCGTCCCCACACCCACTCTGGGTGGATCCCATGGTGGAATGATGCCATCACTCGTACGGCCAGATTTCTCCGTATCTATGGCCGCTAGTTGGTTCTGTACAGGAAGTGGTCTTATGAAGCTACCACTAAAGCCCTGCGCAGTGCTTCTGAGGCTCTTGCTTTGAATCCCTTTGATTCTGAGCTTCATCTCAAACTTACCCAGCTCTGCCATGAGAAACAAGTTGCAGACAACTATGCTTCTTGGGGAGCTCAAATCAAAGCTCGCCTCCATTGGTTGGAGGTGGGTGATAAAGCTTCTAAAGAGTTCTTTCATGCTCTCAGAGCCCGTCATGCTACTGTTGGGATCACTAAGATTAAGCAAGGTCATGAAACCCTCTCAGCTATTCCTGATATTCTTTGAGCCTTTGTTCAACACTATGAAAAAGTATTTACCTCCCAAGGTAGCTTGGTAGCTCAGGAAGAAGCTCTTAGTGCTTGTATTGCTGTTACTCCAAACTGCATGGCGGTTGAGTAGCGTGCCTTCTGTGAGAAAATTATCACCATTAGTGATCTCAAAGAAGCTTCCTTTTCTATGGCAGATGATAAGTCCCCTGGGTGTGATGGTTTTCCCTGTGAGTTTTACAAGCATTTGTGGGATGCTATTGGTTCTGACCTACATAAAGTGTATCTCGAAGCCTACCACAATAAAAGTCTGGGTGCCATTATTAATAAAGGAAACATCAAATTCATACCTAAAGTTGGTGATCCCAAAGATATCTGTAACTAGAGGCCCATCACCTTGTTGAATGTTTCTTATAAAATCATTGCTAAAGCTTTGGCTCTCAAGATCAAACATCTCCTCCTACTGATTGTCCGCCCTGAGCAGAATGGCTTCATTAAGTCCAAGTATATCCTTCACAACATTATTGCTGCTTGGGAGGGGATGGAATGGGCCCGTCAATCCAAGCAGCATACTTTGTTTCTTAAAATTGATTTTTCCAAAGCTTATGATCGTATAGAATGGCCTTTCATTCTTGCCATGCTGCAAGCTATTGGCTTTGGTCCCAATTTTTTGTAGTTTATGGAGATGATTTTTGGTGATGCCTCTGCTTGCATTACTATCAATGGCTCATAGTCTGACACCTTTGGTCTCTTCAGATCCATCCGTCAGGGTTGTCCGTTGGCTCCTATATTATATGTGCTTTCTACTGAAGGATTTGGTTATCTGTTGGCCAATTCTATTTCCTTTGGTTTAGTTCGGGGCATCACTCTTCCGAATTCCTCCTCCCAGCTTGTCAATGGTCATTTTGCTGATGACTCCTTTCTCACTCTCCTTGAGGATAAGGATACTATTTCTAATGCCTTGCAGTGTTTGGAGACTTTTTGTCAAGCCTCTAGGTCTGCTATTCAATGGCACAAGACCCTTTGCTACAGACAATCTTTCCTGCTAGCCCCTCCTTGGATGGCTAATTTTTATTGGAAGTGGGTTCAACATGGGGATATTTTTCACTTTCTGGGCATCCCCTTCGCATTTAAAGGCTCTTCTATGGATTTATGGAATGCTGTGATTGCTAAGATTGAAAAGAAGCTTCAGTACTGGATTACTAAACCCCTCTCTCTTGCAGGGAAATTTCAAATATGTTCTAAGGTTTTGGCTGCTACCCATGTTTACTATTCTTCTTGCTGGGCTCCTTCTAAGGCCTCCTACCTTAAGCTAGAGCACCTTCTCAGAGATTTCCTCTGGGCTTCAGGAGTCGATGGCCATGGGTTTCATAGAGTTGCTTGGGATTATTGTTGTCTGTCCAGAGAGTCGGGTGGCCTTGGTCTTCTCTCCACTCAGAAGCAGGGGCTTGCTCTTTGTGCTAAATGGATTATTTATGCTCTCACTGGCGATGAAGCTTGGAAAATCCTTGTCAAGCATTGTATTTCTTCAGGATATCCTGTTCACAAACCTGCTTAGAAGGGTATTGGGCTTCAAAACCTCATCATTATGCGGGAGCCTATTCAAATTCAGGGCACCTTTGTGGTTAAGAGCATATGGAAAGCCTGGGAAGCTACCAAACCTTGGCTCTGCTGGGATGGCGATGGCTTTCATGATGGGCTCTCCTTGAATCAAAAAAACCTTTGGTGGTCTCTGGTGTTCTCCATCCATGGTATTCCTCTGGCTAGAATTCAAGGTGTTAGTGCTTTGCATTTTCCCAAATGTGGTATCCGAACACCTAAGGACCTCTTTTCTAGGGCCACCATGAGCCTCAGGTCTTGGGAGGATATGCAGGCCCAGTTCCATCTTGCTCGTCCAGATCGTCAGACTTTTGATCTATTGGTTTTTTCCATTCCAGATCATTTGCTTCATAAACTCAGAGTTCATTCTGTCTGACCCTGGTGGAAAGACTGGAAATGGTACCCCACCACTCCCTTCAACAATTACAATCCTAAGATGGGGTACAGATGGTTGTATCCTCATCTTCCCATGGTGGACACTCTTAACTAGAGATGGCATTTGCACTCCTCTCCCCATCACTAGAGCTCTCATTTCCAGATTATTTGGTCTGCTATTATAGAGCCTAAGATGGCTCTCTTTCCTTGGTGTTTTCTCTTCCAAGGGCTTCCTTTGGGCCCTCAGATCAAACATCTGGGTGTTCTTGATCCTCAGTGTCCCTTTTGTGGGAACCCAGAGTCTTTTTTGCACATCTTCTTGTTCTGTAGAAGAGCTCAACAGTATTGGTAGTGGATTCATGATTTTTTTAAACCATTTTGGCCTGAGCCCTTCTCCTGGCATATAATTGTCCTGGGAGATTCTCTGAGACTTCCTTCCAAGTTTACCCAGATTTGGCATACTTTTAGGATGGAGATTTTGTTCACTTTGTGGAAAGATAGAAATGTTGTTCTTTTCACTCACAACTTTCTTGATATTAATGTTTCTTTGTACACTAAAGCTTGTATATGTAACAACGTTATGATGCAGATTTAGGTGCAAGCTAACAAAGTTACTCTGGAGGTGGCCCACCTTCAAGAGCTGCTCAATCATTGGGGCAATACTCCTTGTACAGTTGCCCGGGTCCCAGATTCGGCTTCTGCAGATGGTACTCCTCCCAGAGGTTGTCTCCATGGTCGTATCTTGTCATCTCGCTGCTCCTACACCCTGCGGTCACTAGCTCCTCGCCACAGCTCTCCCAGAGGTGGAAATGACGCTTGGCGGCGTCGCTCTGCTTCTCTGCCTCACCGCGCCTCTGGATGGTCTCCGGCCCCGACCCCTCCTAATGCTCCTGCTTCTCATGGTGGTCCCTCTTGGCCTCCTGCCACCTCCTCCAAGTGGTCTTTCCCCCGCCTGGATTTGGCTATTTCTCTACCTCAGGTGGATAAAGATAAAGATACTGAAGATGTTGTTGATGGTTGGTCAGCTCCTGACCCTCCTGTCAATCCCAGGGATGCCTGGGGTTCTGATGATAGAGATCCTCCTCCTTCGGTTGGCACTGCTCTTGCAACCTGAAGACTTTTTTTTTATGAATAGTTTCTAGTTCCTGCTTCCAGGGGTTGCCGTGTAACTCTCGCAGGGTGATTTTTATATCCCCCAGCCCCTTTTTTGTGAATATGTATCTTGATATTTTATTAATGGAAAGGCATTACTCATCAATATATATATATATATATATATATATATATATATATATAAAATAAACAATATTAAAAAATTTATTTGTGCTTAAAAAAATTAAGTTAAAAAATAATTAAAAATTAGTAATATATACAAAAATCTCAAATTAATTAAACAAGTTTCTAAGTTCATATGCTTTATTTTTTAAAAGGATTTTAAATTGATATAAATATATAATAAAAAATATAGAAACATAAAAATATAAAATATATAAAATTTACATATTCAATTTTAAAAAGATTCTAAATTAATATGAATATTTAATATAAAAATAGAAATATATATATTACATACAAATATTAAATGATGATCACTTAATAATTACATTATTAATAATAACAAGTTTCTAAATTCATATTAAAATAATTTAAAATTTAGAAACATTCATATCTATCATTTTCAAATACGTTCTTCCAACCAATTGATAGAAGTGTCAATGTTGAATCCTCTACTCTTCTATTCCATATTACGGGATCAAGTCTTATGATCTTCATATGAAGTGTGGTTTCATGGATTGCCATGATAGCAGGATATTCATAAGGCAAAGTTTCCGAAAAGGATATTCAAGAAAATGTGATTGGCGTGTGGGAAACCAAATTTTACACCATTTGTCAGCATTCTTAACGCCATCTGTCAATGTAATTTGTATGGAAAGCGTGGTTCCACTGAGGAAGCAACCACAACATGTTCAACAAAGTTTCTCAGACTAGCAAGGAGAAATTGGCCTATAATTTGAACCTCTTCACCAGATTATAGCTCAATATGGGACACTTTTAAGAATGTAATAGTTATTGTTTTCTAGATTTTTATTTCCCCACTTAAATTACATAAAAGGAAATAAATTGCTCTTAGATATTCAATAATAAAAAATGTCTACATTTTTAGTAATAATTTTTTGGGAAACTAGGGTAAAGATTTTTTATAAAAATTAGTGGATGGGATTGATTGCAAAATATACAAGAAGTTCAAGCTAATTATAATGTTCGTTGGATAATAAATTAGAAAAGAAGCAAATTAAAGAATTTATGTTTGATCAACTAATCTCGAACATAAAGGACTGGGTATTCAAGTATAGAATTCTTGTGAAGGTACATAATATCTAAATGGTGAAAATGAAGAATGGTAAATCTAATTTATAAATCAACATTGAAACTGAAAATTATTTAAAGGGTTTCGAAACAAAGGAGAAAATGATTCAAGGCATGTACTTAATGATGTGGAAGAGGAGGAAAAAGAATAATTCCTCTCTTGTTATAGTTAAAAGTTATTAATTGCATTTGGTTTGTTTATCACACCCTGCAGAACAACCATGCATGCAATCATTTCTCTAAGTGATGGATCTCCCACCACTCACAACTCCAATTATAGCTATTTTTATGGCAATGACTTGACTATCCATAGAATTGTAGGGGCCCAAAAAGGTCGTCTAGCTAAACACTAGACATTGTTCTAAATTAAGCAATTTGAGAACTAGCTTGCACACTATGTTAAATTTTAGATCAAAATATATGGCTTTTAATTTTTATAAATTCAATATATATATCATATATATAATCACTATATATATATATATTACTTATATAGTAATAGATATATGAATATATTAATATTTAATATTATGTTGTATGAATGAGACTTGCATTCAAAATACTGTATATGCTTGTCTCTTATCAAACAACTAAAGATTATATATATGTATGTATGAGACATGCCATTATAGAGACATGTCTCCTTGAGGAGACATGACTCTATAATGTCATGTCCCTTATTACATTCATCAGTTATAATTACCATAAGTTAATAATAATTTAACCCGACAACTCATGTTAAGAAACCGATAACATTAATCGGTATTGTCCACATATTAATATTACTTATCACGCATGAACACAGTCTATTATGTGCTACACACATAATATTATTATGTGCGCATCACATAATATTATTATGTGCGCATCACATAACACTATTATGTGAGCAACATTACGACCGATAAATCAGTATTGAAAGATGATATAAATAACCGATACAAATCGGTATTTGTAATATATATTAAGTGGTTTCATTAAACCGATATCAATCAACATAAGATTAATATTGTTTATTTTATCAACTATAATATACATTATACATTGTATATATATATTGATGTATATAATAATATCATTATTATTATACATATATAATGTAGAATAATATTATCTCATATTGTTTTATCTGAATAACAATATTATCAATTCAATGATGTTTATTTAATTCAATATTATAAGGAGATATATATA
>MU223446.1:6277-39695 GCA_018584345.1 Thuja plicata | reverse complement strand
TTAAATAAGAGGAATTTTATTTAATTAAAAGGGAGATTAAATCTTTTAATTAAATAAAAATGGTCAAACCTTAGGAAATATTGAAATAATTGAATAATTGAATTAATTACAATTTGATCAAGGAAATCGATTTGAATTGAAAATGTTCTAGCCCATTGATTCAGAAATTTGATAAATTGATAAAATAATAAATGGGGCCCAAAGTCTAGGTGACCATTTTAGGGTGCATACACTCATAAGGTATGAGGTGATAGTCTCTTCTTTACTAATTTTAATATTAGAGATTTGATTTTTAAGGGTAAGAATTATGTTGGTGTTGTTAATCTCAAACATATTTTCCAGGGCTTGGAGCATGTCATAAGCAGAATCTAACTTTGTGATGACAGGCAGTAGATGATTTTTCACTCCATCCACTAATAATTCCATTGCTCTAGTATTATCTTTTTCCCATTTATCCATCTCGTCTTTTACATTAGGTTTAAGAGTATTTTCTATTATTGTCTTTAGCTCATTCTTCCTTAATACCAACATCATTTGAAGTTTCCACGATTCAAAATTAGAGGCACCTTCAAGTCTGCCTTCGATTCTTATTCCATTTGTCATTCTGTAGGTATGAGATTTCCAAGAATCGGATCTTGATCTTCCTTCAATCTAACTGGATCTATCTTCAAGCAGTTAGGCTTTAACGAAGGAACTTGGCTCTAATACCATGCTAAATTTTAGATCAAAATATATGGCTTTTAATTTTTATAAATTCAATATATATATATCATATATATAATTACTATATATATATTACTTATATAGTAATAGATATATGAATATATTAATATTTAATATTATGCTGTATGAATGAGACTTGCATTCAAAATATTGTATATATATGCTTGTCTCTTATCAAACAACTAAAGACTATATATGTATGTATGAGACATGCCATTATAGAGACATGTCACCTTGAGGAGACATGACTCTATAATGTCATGTCCCTTATTACATTTATCGGTTATAATTACCGTAAGGTAATAATAATTTAACCTGACAACTCACGTTAAGAAACTGATAACATTAATCGGTATTGTCCACATATTAATATTACTTATCGCGCATGAACACAGTCTATTATGTGCTACGCACATAACACTATTATGTGTACAACATTAAGACCGATAAATTGGTATTGAAACATGATATAAATAACCGATACAAATTGGTATTTGTAATATATATTAAATGGTTTCATTAAACCGATATCAATCGGTATAAGATTAATATTGTTTATTTTATCAACTATAACATACATTATACATTGTATATATATTGATATATATAATAATATCATTATTATTATACATATTAATATGCATATATAATGTATAATAATAAATTATCTCATATTGTTTTATCTGAATAACAATATTATCAATTCAATGATGTTTATTTAATTCAATATTATAAGGAGATAATATTAAATATGTATATTAATATATATTAGTAATGGCCATTATTATCATATATATTAATATATCAATTATTTATTTTCTCATAATATTATGATCATTTTATCTGATCGAAGCTATAAACATCAACACACTATAACAAAGTGCATTGTGTCATACACATCCTTAGTAATAATGAAGGGACAAGGTTTTAGTTTCAGTATCTAGAAAGTTTCTCTTTGTTGTTTTGTTTTGAGTATTTGGAAATGTAGACCACTATTGACTTCATAAAATTAGATACATCCAATGAAATGCAGATCACTTATTCTAAACATGGTTGGCATAACTATCAAATACATGTATATGCTAACATAGATGCTTCTCAAATTGTTTTCACAAGGCCTGCATGTATATGAAATGATAACCAAGAGGAGGTGCGTAATGGGGAAAAAAAAAAAGTTGAGAACTCAAAAGCATTAGAGCTATACGAATTTAGAGAACTACAATGGATGGCATCCAAATGATCAAAAAGGATATTTTAGTTATATTCATAATATGTTTAAAATTAAAAACTCAATTTATATGCGACAAACCTAATGAATTGTGATAAAGGTTAAATTCAAATTGATATGATGAAATTATATTTATATTTGTAGTAGCATAAATAGAAAATGCGAGGAGATAAATATCATGTCATATCTAGTTTTTTTTCATGCCAAAACTTTATGCTAGGGGATTAAGCCATAATTTTGAAAGACCCATAATTCATTTCGTTAACATTTCTCACATAGTTAATTTTAAAAGGTTAGAATGTGGATGAGAATGTCAACAAGATGATTTGCCACCTCATTTTATCAAGAATTTTTGTTTCTAATTCAAAATATATTTTACTATCAGAGTAGCCATTGCACCTCTTATTGGTACAAGTGCCAGTTTAGCTCAAAATAAAAATTGATTGCTCACATAAAATTATTAATTGCATGTACATATTGAAGGATGTAAGTCTTGAATTGAGGAGGTTCTATTTTGAAACTTGGACAACACATTAGAAGTCCAATGTTCTAAATAAGTTTGGTTATATCCCACCTTCATGTCCTTATAAAAAGTAAAGCATTGGTTTGGGTCATTAGGAGTGGGGCAATGTGGACCTTCAGTGTCTCTATAAGCACCCTCATGGATCATTCCCGACCAACTAGCCAACCAATGATATATATATTGTCCCACTCCTGCTAGTTCCAACCATCCCTTTGGAAACATTTCCATCACACTACTTCCTTTTGTCATAAACATCATGTTTGTTAGTTGAGCTCCATGGACTGTAACCAAAATATCAGTCTTGCTCATTGCCTCAACCTGTAAACAAAATCAACCAAAGCCCTTAAAATGCATATAATGAATTTAGCTAAATTGTGTAAAAGATATAACTTGAAGAGAGAAGAGAAAACAAAAATACATAACTTCACTTCTTTAATTTTAAAACTTTAATACTAAAATATAATATTGAGCAATGAACAATAAAATGCACCTTGATTCTAAAGATTTAATTTAAAGAAAAATATTAATAATTGAAAGAACTGAATAGCATCTTGTGAACCTTATATTTGAAATTTTGAATATTTAATCATACAATTTTTTGAGAAAATCTACATGAAAGACACCAAAAGATATCATTCTCTAGGAACCTATTATTTGTCTAGATTTGTGATTCAAATAGAAGAGACACCTAAAAATATTTCATAACATCTTTTATATGTTTTTCCCTTAAGATAAATATAACAGTTATAATAGCATTTGCATTATTTTAAACACAATAAAAATAATTTCAATCTTAATTTCTTCCTTCATTTTCTACACTTACATTCAATAACACAAAAAACAATATACATAAACATATAATAAATAAATGAGACCCGAAACCTCAAAGTTCCCTCTTAAATAAGAAATGAAACGAACTCACAAAATATCACCATTATTTGAGTTAAACAACATATTCCAAGCTTTGACTTCTTTAGATGGCTCATCTAAAGTCACACTAATAGGTAGGTTCTACAATGTGACTTAACTAGACAACCTAAGCAAACCAAAGCATAGAATGCGTTTTCACCATCACTAAAATTTATAACCATATGATGTGACAATACATTTCCTCAAAGTATATTTGCATCACCTAATCAAGTCAAAACTCAAGATATTATTTTGACTAGTGATACTTATATAGTTTTGGAGTCAAACTCATGCATTAGTTTTCCACAATGTATTAATTGACTGGAAGTTGTTTCTAGCTCCGATTGACATGCAAAAATAAGTGAACAATTGAAACAAGAAAGAACTTCCAATTGTTGAATCATGCTTCATGAATAGTGGTTAACCGTGGAGTTTCTTCAAGATTATGTTTGATAGGGCTTTCTACACCATTTGTACTACTCATGAAACATGACTTAATAAATTTGACTCAAAAGCTACACACTCAAATGATAAAAACAATATCATAATTTAACTTGCTAGAGAAAATATCTCCACCTATCAATCCAAACTTATAACCCTACAACACAACAAAGTTATTTTGCCACAATGAATTCTCATAAAGATCCCACCATGACACCAAATGATGCTATTCTAAAGGACCAACTATCCTCCATGTAAAATGGACGTTGACCAAATCTCAAAAAACAGAAAACACAACGAATTTTTGTAAAATTTTCAAAATTTGTTCTTCATAATCTGCATATTTTGTGGTGGAAAACCACATAAAAATTAGAAAAAATAATAATATATTTTCACTTATCTAAGAAAAAAAAAGTTTGACTCATTTTTATCTTTCATACATTTTTCACAAAAAATTAACCACTGCCATTCCTAAACTCTCAAACATGCATAAGGCTAATACAAAGAGCAGATGAGAAAGTGTGCCATACCTGTTGACAAAAGCTCAAATTCTCAATATGAAGAAGCCTAAAATTGCAGCCAGCAACTTTTTTGCATTCCCCTGCAATCACAGCCGCCACCAGGGACTCATTCTTGAAAGACCGTGCACCAGTTCGAGCGAGCAGAGTGAGGTTTACGGTTCGAATCCCATCGACGACACGCTGAAATTCACCTACATTACAGAATTTGCGAGCCTTACAGCGGATCATATCAAACATTGCCAGCCTCTTTTCCAACGACATGTGTCCCAGGCTTCTCCTGTAAATCACAGCTTCCTCAAAACAAACAACTCCACCGCCATAATCTAACTCCTCTGCCTTCACCTTCCTTTTCAGAGTAGCTTCCATAAGATTCGACACCCACGAACCCATTTTCTTCACCAGATTTCCTTTCTGGTAAAGTACAAATCTTTCTGCTGCCATGCACTGGTTTTCCATCCGCCATGCTTCGTGACCCACCAAATTCATCATACTATGCCATGGATTTTTATAATCCCAATAACTGTCTGCTATGAATGTGAGCCCACCCAGCAGAGTTGAATTCATTGGCAGGTACTTTGGCCAGGCAAAACCATAGGAAGTGAACTTTTCGGTGCCGTTAAAGCACAGAATTCTGCCATTAGAGGCCTCTGAAGGAAAGTAAAAGTGCTCGGGATTGCCGTTTTCTTCTTTTCCCCGCATAGTGCTCATGAACCAGGTGCGATCTGGTTCTGTCTTTGGGTCCACATTCTTGTCTTTTAACGGGAAGAATTCGACCGACTGTCTTAGACGGTCTCCCATGGCTTTCATTTCCCCTTTGAGATCATTAATCTGATCGTTCTGAGTTTGGAGCTCCACAGAATCTGTCGAATTCTGGACAAATTTCCAGTTTGTGAGATTGGTATTCCGCAGTGATGCGTAGTTTTCCTTGACTGTACATTGAAATGTGTTTTGGATTATCCAGATCTGTGTGAGGAGAAGGAATGCAACGGCACTGAGGATTGTACAACGATTGCATTTGTGATTGCAAGTTTTGAGGGCTTCCATTCTATTTTGAATCGCAGCACAAGAACAATTCTGTGCAGATTCGTGAAAACAAACTGTGTTTTTATATGTTTTTTTGGGGTTTTTCATCATAAAATATGTAAATCACAAAGAACAAATATTGAAAATTTCAGGAAAATTAATTGTGTTCAAGGTTTGTTTCGATTTGATCAAAGGTACATTTTACATGGAGAATAGCCATGTCATATCTATTTATTTTTATTTGTTTATTTAAGTTATGGGATCCATATAATCATAAGCAACCTTTGCATTTGTCTTGGAGAAAGCTTAGACTATGGACACTTTTAGTAGATAATGTGTATCTAATATTTATTACTCATTGTTATTTTTCTCATTTAATATTATTTATGATGAATGAACAAGGGGTATTCAATATTTATTGGACATCTTATTTTTATTATTTATTTTGCATTATAGTTAATATTATTTATTGTTTCGTTCTACCTAATTTCTAATTTCTAATGCCCTCACTAGACAAGGGGTATCCAACATTTAAGAATAATATAGGTCCATCATGAAATGTATGAATAGTTAGTTATACTATATAATTATTTTATTATTATTTATTTTGTATTATAGTTAATATTATTTATTGTTTTGTTCTACCTAATCCCTAATGCACTCACTGACAAGGGGTATCCAACATTTAAGAATAATATAGGTCCCTCATAAAATGTATGAATAGTTAGTTATACTAACTCCTTTGGAGGAGCCATATAATTTATTTTGAGTTTAGAGGTATGGTCCCTACTAGGAAGAAAAATTATCTAATGGTTTTCATATTTTGTATTATATTATTGTGTATAATTGTAAATTATTTTGATAAGTATTTATAATAGAATTTTAAATTAATGTATAACAATATTGAATTATAATAATTATATGGAAATGAGTTTTAATTTTATTATACTATTAAATAGTATATATTTAATTATTATATAAATATAATATAGTAATTAAATTAATTAATGTAGTCAGTTATATAGTTTTGTAATATAAATATTTATATTAAATATATTAATCGGTTGAATTAAATAATTGGATCAATTAATTCAATTTTTAGATATTAAAATTATTAGAAGAAATAAGTGAAAATGACTTTAGAATGATTTCATGGAATTAGATGAAATATTTGATGATTGATATGTGATGTTGATGCATGTTTTTCATTACTATTAGAAATTTGATTTGCAATGTCTATCCAATATTTACATAGATTATGGGACGCATCATGAATTCATGGATAGGTGGGATGAGCCATATAATTATCTACTTATTTGTTGACCTTATTAATTGAATTGCATTTATATATTATTTAATATTTCAAAAATAAATTAATGCTTTACATATAATTAAGTTTTAATTCTTGCAACCATGAACAATATTCATGTGCACTATATTAATGCATAGTAATAAATTGAATTTGGGTTTCATTTAATATTGAAAGAATAAAATTAATGATAAACATAGAATAAAGTTTAATTTCTCAACATGCTATATTCATGTCCACTATAATAATAGATGGAAATAAAAGTAAGTGGCTTATTATAATATAATAATTGAGAAAACTATATTATTTTGCTTGACACTTTTCATATCAAGATCTTTTATTGGTTCTAGATTGATTCATTTGGGAGCTATTAATCTTCATTGTCCTAATTGTGGGAAAATTGGATTCATAATTTTTTAAGTATTATAGACCTAAGCCTTTTCACTAACACATGATACTTCTAGGAGATTGACCCATAATTTTTTCTAAGTGTTAATCCCTAGGAGACTCATGCCTAAATAAGGGCAGTCGGGAAGTTTCACAGGCATGGGACCCATTGCACCCTATGAAACAACCTCTGACATTTTAAAAGACAGTTTTTCGTGCTAATGGGTTTTGAGAAAAGGGGGAAGGAGGTTTCCTTTTAACAAAGTTAGCTAAAGGATGATGCACCTTTGCAAAGATTTTGCAACATTTCAAACCTCCTTGGAAGATTTTTAAAGCCACTTTAGAGGATGTTTCTCTTTTCAAAATTTTAAAATTGCATTAGAAGCCCATAAAGAGCGATGTTCTATATCTAAATAGATAAAATTTTGTACCTTACTAAATTGTAAGCACCCAATTAATATAAAATTTAAGGACTATTTTGCACCCACCTTAGTGAATTTTCTATAGCAGGACCTCATATGGTACTTAATGGACACCTAAATTCAAATATGGGTCCTTTCTCCTTTCAATCTTGTTTAAAATTGAGATTAGCCCTTATTTCTAAGTGTGCTCCTCTATTTTTCCTCCAATCCCCTAATTCATTTCATCTCCTAGGCCCTATTCTCATTAATTTGGAGAGCTAGATTCTCAAATTCTTATTAATTTGTTAAGTGATCATAATTTTGAAGGTGTGAGCTAGCATTTAGCTTATGGGGTAAGAAAATTATTTGGCTGAGTAGCTCATCGAATTATGCTTGTTCTATCCATATTTAGAGGGAGTGGAACAAGGTGGTTGACTACTTAGCTAAATGGGCTTCAAAGCATGAGGAAAATTGGAATGTTTGTGAATGGGAGAAATTATCTTTAGATTTTTCCAAAGTCTTGAAAAGTTGATTCGTGAGGATATTCCTTGCTAATGAGTCTCTTAATGTGGTATTCTTTTGGCATTGTCTCTCCCTGTGTTTTTGGATGTATTTTGTGCCTGGTTAGTTGAATTCTTTGGCTTTTGGTTTGGCTTTCTTTGTCGGTGTATTTAGTTCTTTCTCCCTCTTAGCTATGTGGGTGCTAGTTCCCTACTAGTGGTTCTAGTTTAAATAGTATAACTTACTTTGCTGGAATCTTACTGATTATAACCCAGAATTTATATGTTAGAGAATTTTTAAGGTCTCTTTTGCAAAACAATTAGCAATGTTATGTAAACATGACAAAAAAGTACTTTGAAGAAATCAAAAGATAGAAAAAAATTGGTAAAAAAATTACATAGTAATATAATTTGAAATACTAATAATGTTATTAATCAAAATCATGATTAGTTAGAGATTTTGCTAACATTCACTTTGGTTAGTTTGTGACTTAGTAATTTCCTGCTATTCTTAAGACAACAATAGTCAAATATCATACCACTCCACCCTAAAATATATGCAAGAGAGTTACATTTTCCAGTGCCATGTATAAATATTATGTATATTTTAATTAATAGTTATTTAATAAAAATAGAATTATAGTAGAATAAAAATTAAATAAGAAACTTTGTATACAATCTTAAAAATAATTATTTAGTATTTATAATATATTGAAAATATAATATAGTAAATATTTTAGAATATATAATAGTTATATATTATAATATTGTTCAAATATATTGAAATAACATGTTTATAGTAATAAAATCCCCCGCTTGGCTCTCACCATCTCTCCCAAGCGGGAGGAAGGAGAACTGGGGAAGAAAAAGAAGCAGTCCAGATGATAAGATCCTCCTCCCTCTTCTGCTACTGCTCTCGCCACGAGGTGATTTTTTATCCCCCGGTCCTTTTTTGTGAGTATTGTACTTTGTTATATATATTAATAGTAAAGGCCTCTATTCATCAAAATATTTTAGAATATATAATAGTTATATATTATAATATTGTTAAAATATATTGAAATAACATGTTTATAATAATAAAATACAAGGATAAAATTTTATAATATTGCATATATGATATAGTATTTTATATTATATATATTATAGAATAATATATAATATATATTAGAAATTGTAATAATTATTTAGTATTTATAATATATTGAAATATAATATAGTAAATATTTTAGAATATATAATAGTTTATATTATAATATTGTTCAAATATATTGAAATAACTTGTTTATAGTAATAAAATATAAAAGAACAAATATTTCCATACTAATGATATTTCCAAGATTGATTGCTCAAACTTTACCACATGTGATTTTAATAAGCTTTGTAGGAAGTTTCTTTTCAATCCTCTCCCAACTTGTCATATTCTAATAATTAATTAAAATCATAAAGTTCAAGAAAGCTTTGTAGGAAGTTTCTTTTCAATCCTCTCCCAACTTGTCATATTCTAATAATTAATTAGAATCATAAAATTCAATAATAATAGCCCGTTTGTTTCGCAAAATTGACCAGGAATTGACATTTCTAAATTCTGGAATTGTTCAATTCAGTGTTTGGTTCCAAAATAAAAAATTGGAATAGGTTTTTGCGAATTCTAATTTTGGGCCATTTTGAGCATTCCACAATTTCAACTCAGACCTGGAATTGGAATTGAGCTCGTATTATTTTGGGAAGGAAAATCCATTCCCATTTTTGTGTCAATATTATATTGCTATAAGGATGTATATATATAGTGTATATATACATGTATGTATATATACAAATGTATATATACATGTATGTATATATACAAATGTATATATAGTATATATATATATATGTATATATACACATGAGTGTATATACATACATGTATATACACACATGTGTGTATATGTGTGTGTATGTGTATACACACATGTGTATATATATGTGTGTGTGTATATATATGCACACATGTGTGTATGTACACTTGTGTGTATATATACACATGTGTGTGTATGTACACTCATGTGTATATGTACACATGTGTGTATATGTGTATGTGTGTGTATACATGTGTGTGTATATATATATGTGTGTGTGTGTACACACATGTATATACATATGTGTGTGTATACACATGTATATATATACATTTGTGTGTATAAATACATACATGTGTGTGTATATACATACACATGTGTGTGTATATACATGCACATGTGTGTGTATATATGTATATGTGTGTATATATACACACATGTATGTATATATACATACATGCGTGTGTGTGTATATATGTGTATGTGTGTATATGTGTGTGTATATATGTGTATGTGGGCAAAAACAAAATTCCAATTCCAATTCTAATTGTGTGGAACCAAACACAGAATTTGCATCTTCTCAGTCATCTTCCAGGTGAACCAAACAAAACAAGCCTATGTTCTAGAATTCATTTTGAGAATAGCAGAAATGGATTCAATTCTAGCATGCACAAATTCCACGAAACAAACGGGCTAAATGAATTTTCAATCCTCTCCCAACTTGTCATATTCTATTAATTAATTAGAATCATAAAATTCAATAATAATACACCTAAACAAAATATCAAGTTCATAGTCTCTAATTACTCTACAAAATATCAGGTTCATAGTCTCTAATTACTCTAATTATTTTGTAATAAGTTGAATAGTAATTTTAATATGCTCCCAATGGTATTGACATCGATTGGTTGTGTGAGGAATTTAATGTTTTTCCCATTGCACCATAGTTAATTTGTTATGGGCTTTAGCCATTTAATTTTTCTATTCCAATTTCACTTTGTTAATATAAGACTATTTTCCAGGAAAAAAAAGTGTCCTCGTATGAACCACCATCAGAATAATTTTGCAGCTTGTTTGTGTTATAATCTACATCAAATTATGCAAAACTTAAGTTTTGATGTACCCCATCCTATGGACTGGAGAATAAAGTTTTGATGAGTCCCATGCTATTGACAGTAGAAGCAATTGAACAATGCATATACAGATTTCCATTGAATTAAAGCAATTGAACAATGAATATACAGATTTGACCTTTCATCCACTGAAAACCCCAATTTAGACTAAATAGCATGTAACAAAATCTCAGAGGCATTGATCAGGGTAATGAGTGAGTTCAACGCGTTTAGATCATTCTAAATCTCAAATACTCTATTTTTATTTGAATAAAAAGTGACGTGTAAGCATTGTTGAGAAATTATGAGAATTAACGATTCATTTACCCCATGTCCCCATGCGGTTGCTTAAGCTTGTTTTGTGCCTAAAAATAAGCAAAAAAGTGTCCTCATGCAAAATTTTAATTAGCACAAAAGGATATTCTGGAATCTTCTCCTATTTTCGTGGTGCAGCTGTTGCTTAACAATTGAAAATAGGCTGTTGAAAAAAGGAGGGGCTGAAGTTAAGTAGCAGTTGCATATTGAAAAAAAAAGGCCAAGTGTCTTCACATTTTTTCTTCCCTCCATTTTCACATTTCCCTCCAATTTTCTCCCTCCAAAATTACCAAAATTTACGTGCATTTATTATTATAAATAAAAAATTGTTTACCCTTAAAATTTCACCATCTGTGCGTGCGTTGTAGACTTGTTTGGAAAATATTTCAAGAGACTGTAAATTCAAAGGTATGTAGTTCTCATTGTAGCTTTATTTTTTCACTATTTTAAAAACCATTTTTTTATACTCTTTTTGTATTACTCTGTATTGAAATTCTGAAATAATTATTTTTTAATATATTTATTTTTTGTCTCTACTGTCTCTATTGTGCTACCATGTTTGAATATGTGGGTATTGTAGATAGTTACACTTTGATTTATCTGTAGTTTGTATGGTATCTAGCATTCATGTGTCATTTCACAATCACATTCTATTCTTATAGACTTGACTGTATTTTCCACTTCTGGATTTATCGGTTTGTTTTTATTGTTAAGTTATTGAAACGGTATCACTTTAACAACTCTTGTTTCATTCATGAATGGACAGGAAAGTATGATGTAGCTTTCATATTTGAGCTCCCTTATTAAAATGCATTATTATTTGACATAAAATATGAATTAGTATTGTCTGAGTAGACTGTGAGCTCCCTTATAATTTCTTCCCTAAACTTTAAATCATTGACAGACTTTAAATCATTGACAGGAAATACATCTTGATGAAAGGAACTAAGAAAATGAATATTGATTTTTCTTGATATTTGTTAGTGAACAAATTTGTCTTTCTACAAATAACCTTTTAAGTTTACTCTATCACCCTTAAAAGACAATCTATTTCTAACAGTTGGGTAAGTGTCTTTCGTGATCACCTTCCTCTGAATTTTATAACAGGTACAACTCCCTAATATGATATTCAATGAAATGAGATAATAATTTAATTGGTTAGCTTTTGACCAGAAAGCTTATAAAGGTAGCAATATCATTCTTTGATGACATGCTTCTAAACAACTGTAAAGTAAATATATCCCGATAATGAATAGGAAGGAAACACAATCACTTCCGCAATGGCATTTCATGAAAAACATAAACAACTTTTAACTGCAGATAATAGATAACAGATAAAATTCAAGATTTAGATATCATGCAACAACTGACAAAGATATAAAACAGGCCAAACCATATGCCGACACAGGGCACCTTGTTTTAGATCATAAACAACACAGATTCACTAACCTTCCTGTCATATCATTCAAAAATTACTACACAGATAATTGTCTGAAATCAATTATGTTCACAACATTCACAATCTGAACTATAATTATCAAAACTATCTATCTATATCCAAAGTTTTTCCGAACCCTTTAAAAGTTTTAGCAGTGAGAATAAATAGCAACAGAGCACCGAGAGACCTCCCGAAAAACACGGCCTCTCGGGCAAACAGTTAAGAACTAATCCATCAGAAGGAGGACACATGTCCTTAGAGTTTAGCTTAATAACATAGTAAAAAGGGAAACTAGATGGCCGAATCAGGCTCCTTATCTAAGGCACGATCCTTGCTTGTCGCTGGAATTCCCTCTTCATCGGTAACCGATTGAGTCGACTTCCATTCTTTGTATGCTTGAACTAATTCCTTTGCAAGCGATAGGTGCGGGATTTTTGAGTTCACTATTCGGACCATGGAGGCATCTTTGTTCCAGCTCAACTTCTTCACCTTGTCAGTAACATTGGATAACTGATCAACACACAAATAAAGCATGGATTCAATCCTTGCTATCTGGGTCAAATCAGAGGCCTTGGGATGAATCTTTTCTCTGATAGTTTTAATGGTTGAGTCAACAGCATCCAAAGCACCTTTCAGTTCTTGTTCACCAAAGACAGAGGGGAAGGTATAAGTGAAATTAATCACTTTCAACTCTGTTAGGGCAGCCTTTTGGATTTGCTTAGCTTCAACTTCATACTCTTTATTCTCTGTAATGGCACTTCTTATCAGAGCAATACGCCAGCTGATGTTTTTTCTGAGTATGAAGAAATAAGACTCCTCGACACCTTTAAGCGAATTTTCCACACAAAATTTATTAAAGCCGTGCCTTTCGATTTCCATAAATTTGGTCATTGCTGACACCCACTTTTCTTCATCTATGCCCTATACTTGACGTTGAGCCTACAGCTCCCCTATCGTTGTCTCAGTGTTATGAAGAATTGAATGTGAATCTTTAATATACTGTCTGCCATTATTTAGCACTTGAGCCATCCATTCATCAACTGAAGAAACTAAAGTTTGTCCCCTTTGAACTTGATTCAGTAGAGTCTTATTTTCTTCGGAATTGGGATCAAACACTTGAGAAGATTGAGCCAACGGGGTAGTATCAAAGTTGCAGAATGCATTAATAAACTGAGAAAGTGAAACAATGGTCTGTTTCAACTCTTTCTTCTCTTTGCTATCCTTCACCGATGTAATCAGCATTTGTTGGGCTGTTTCTTTGAATAGGTGGTTTTTCTCGGCTCTGTCCATTGTTCCCAACTCAATTTTGGTAACTTCAAAATCCTCAACCGCCACATCTTGCTTCTCTTCCTTAGGCCTATAAGTAGCGACCTCGGTTGTCCACTTTCCAGTCTTAGCATCAGCAAACATGCGCGTTGTGCTTTTCACCTTCTTGGCTTTAGGAGTTTTCTGAGCATATTTACTCACAATATCTTGCACTGGTATTGACATAGGAATCAGACTCCGCTTCTTATTGACTGAAGAAGTTAACCATTTGGGTGTGTCACTGGTTGTTGCTGGTTGGGGACCAACTTTAATAGGAGTATCCATTAAATCCAAGGTTACATCTTCAAGATCAAAAATATCTTTCCCAATTTGATCATCATCCCCAATTTGATAATTCAAGTCTTCGAACTTGTCATCTTCCAGATTAACTGTCTCCATCTGCTCTTGAGTCATCTTCGCCTTCTTTTGTGATCGAGAGTGCAACCTAGTGATACGTTGAGGAGAGACCACAGATGAAGGTTTTGCAACAGACTTATTTTTAGATTCTTTCTTTAGCTGCTTACCAGATGAACCTGCATTACCAGATGTTTTAGGCATATTAGAAACAATGGGGGGAGAAAATAAAATTGAAGATTTATTTCCAGTCGTTTTAGGACTAGACTGCTCTTTTTTCGCTTGTAGCCATTTCTCTGTTAATTTGAGAACATTTTGTGTTCTTCTTTTAATGTCATCTTCTTCCTCCTTAGACCAATCAACATCTACCTCTTCGGTATCCAGAAGTCTTTTGAAATTAGGCTTAATCAAATCAGAACCATCATCTGTTACTCCTTCTATGCTGAACTGTATTCTCATAGACAGAATTTGGGAGATGCAGAGTCTACTATGGCTTCTGGTCATGAATCGAGATTTGTTTACACAATCCTCCCAGAAATCCTCTAAATGGGGAACTGGAAACATGTGAGACCTTAAACCCAGGCTGCCGCTAGAAATTTTTTTGTTATCGAAGCCTGTTCTCTTTGTGTAGTACTTAAAATCGAAATGACCAAGGTCACTTCTGATACTTATGGCATCTCCAATGGTTATACAAGAAAGTTTTCCTAGCTGCAATGGGAATATTTATTCACCTCGGTCTCCAGGGAGGAAACGTTTTAGCACAACGGCGAGCTATCTATAGATTTCAACAAAAATGAAACAGTCAAATGCATATCTAAGCAATTTGGTAGGGGCATCCTCAAAACCACCAATTATTAAATAAGAGAACCTAGGGAATTGGATATAATAACTCCCAAACCTAGTCACAAAGTGTTGAGCTTCTGAGCTCATCCTCCTGGCCGAATCTCCAGACATTTCAAAGCAAATTTTACCCATAAAGGTATCATGAATTCTCCTGTAATTCTGAATCACACTATCTTTGTGAAGCATAAATAAATATTCAAACACACACATGTCATCAATCCAAGGCTCATAAACCATGTCATCCCATATCCTACTACATGCTAGGCAATACATAAGATAAGAAGACATATGAAAGCTACAACCAGTATGCTTGGAACTATTCAACTGTTCTCTCATAGATTCTACAATTAATTCAGCCCAATCCAGTTTATGCTTGCCCTCTAAAATAATTTCTACATAGAAGAATAACCAGTCTGAAAACAAAGAAGCCTCAGGTGACCCTCTAACTCTGTGCACCATTACCATGATATCACTAATGTGTGGATGCATGTGATTTCTGTTTAACTTCTTGGGCAAACGGGAACCTCCTCTCTGGGCATTTAACAACCAATACTTAGCTATGGAAGTACGGTTTGCATCAGCATTAGGCTTGAACTTAACTAGGGATTGGGTAGGAGAAAAAGATGAAAAAGTCCGTTCTTAGATTTGGAAAGCCGAATGCAACAATTCCTCTATTCACAGCCATTAAGACTTCACCATTTCTGTTAAGAATTGACTCAGTTCGCTGATCATAATGTTTAATACATTCATGGACAAGCTCGGGGCAAACCATTGCAGGAGGGAAGCACGCGGCTATACATAACCCACTACTCAAAATTTCCATAGAAGGGACATTTTCTTCAACACATGCAGCAAGCCTATCAGCTATCCCTTCAACATCATACCCCTCTAAATCTGTGTCTGTTACAATAGAATTATCGCACACCAAACTAGACACGTTCCCAAAGAAATGAAATGCAGACTTCATGCTTGCAAGGATAGACTACGAATTGCTATAGAAACTCCCATAAAATTCACCAGCTTTTAAACTTAAACACTGGAAGAATGACAGCCTGACTTACCTTGATCTCTGAGGAAAATTCTGCAATCGGAGCTCCGAAAACCCTTACCTCCACTCTTTGCGCAACAACAACAATTCAAAAATAATGAATACCAAGAAGAGCTTTAAAAGAAACATCTCAAATGAGTAATTAATTACCCATAATTAAGACAATAATGTCTCAAAGAGAGAAGTGATCGTTCCCACACATGATCATTTACTGCCACTATGCGCAAACTTTTATGTTGCACGAATTCCTCATTAATTCGACAGCTCAGACATGACTTAACCACCGCCAAAAGACCTCTTCATTAAAGCTTTACCCGAGTAGGGTCCACATCTGATAAGACGGTGGCTGTCCTTGGTTTATACCACATGTCACTTTTTTAAGATCCTTGAACACCCTTGAACACTCTTGAACACTCTTGAACTGAGTTCAAGGATGTTCATATGTGTTCACCATTGTTCAAGCCTATTCCTTAATATCCCGCCGAAATACTCAACCAATAACTTTCCACTCTTGATCGACCAAAGTTTTGTAGCCTGTGATCATGAAACATCTCCTTTAGTGCAAACGCTAATCACTTGCTTCTGCTTCATAAAAATATGAACGAGCTTGAACACCCTTGAACACTCTTGAACTAAGTTCAAGGTTGTTCAAGGTTGTTCAAACCTGTTCAAAAGACACGTTAGCCAAATATTTTTCTCTTTTTAACAAGCAACGGTGAAACATGATGGGGGTCTTTTTGTTAGGATTTTAAACATGAGGGCTTAGGCAGCTTGAGATCCACAAAAATAACAAGGTGACTCTGAAAAAGGAACATTAAGGGCAAAGATCAAGATTTGGACTAACACCGGCTCTGACTGGGGACTGGCTTTTACCCAAAAGCCAGAGAACTCAAATACTCTGGTGTCGCAAACTGCTGCAAAAGGGGCTCAGAAAACTCTGCAAGAAAGGAAAGACACACAAAACAGAAACAAACCTAACCTAATATATAGAACATGACACATATATTGAGACTAAAGCTTCAACAATTTAAGATCTTTCCCATTGTAGGAAAATGGTAAGATCGTTCCATCGGGATAAGCCAACTTAAAAGCATTCGTTCCCAACTCTTTAATGATAACAAAGGGGCCTTTCCACAGTGACTCAAACTTACTGTGGGCACCTTTAGGAGCCTTTCTTTTGTCCCATAGCAGAACTTCATCTCCCTTCAGAAAACTTCTGGGTCTTTCTTTCCTGTCAAAAATGCTCTTCACTCTAGCTTGATGCTCAATAATCTTATCTACCAGAGCTTCTCTTCCTTCTTCCAGTTTATGCAAATACATAATTATTTTCTCCAAGGAGTCTTTGAAAGTTTGATCCTCAATGGCCATTTGTAGCTTAGCTGCGGAGAGTTCCAGAGGAACTGATACTTGTGCCCCAATTCCATACACCAACTCAAAGGGTGCCATGCCGATTGCTCTTTTAGGCGTAATTCTATCAGCCCAAAGGGCTTCAAAAAGCTTCTTATGCCAATTTTTGCCACTATCATCTACTAGCTTTTTCATGATCATTATTAGGTTTTTATTACTTGACTCGGCCTATCCATTTCCTTGGGGGAAATAATCGGACGAATGAGCCAGAGAAATATTGTGATCAAAACAGAAAAGGGAAAGCTCCTGCGAAGAGAAATAAGTGGCATTATCTGCTACAATCTTTTGGGGTACTCCAAAACGTACCAAGATGTTATCTTTTAAGAAATCACAAACTACTTGGGAATTAAACTTTTTGGTTGGAATAGCCTCGACCCACTTAGTGAAGTAGTCAGTCGCTATTAGTATATAGATGTGACATGCACTTGACTGAGGACTGACATGGCCTATAAAATCGATACCCCATTGCTTGAATGGTTCACTCACCACAACTAGTCTTAAAGGTAAAGCAGCTAATTAAGGTCTTCCAGAAAATAATTGACATTTTTCACAATTCCTGACGAATGCATAGGCATCTCTGAACATACCTGGCCAATAATTTTTTTTTTGAAGAATTTTGAATGCTGTTATGGTAGACGAGAAATGGCCTCCACAGGCCTCTTCATGAAAGGTCTTAAGCAACTACAATTGCTAACTTTTATCCACACATCTTAGAAACGTACCATCCAGACCCCTTTTATACAGCACACCTTGCCATATTACATACTTTGCAGCTTGCAGCCTCAGAGTTCGTCTTTCTTTAGGTGACAACCTTTGTGGACATTCTCCATAAGTCAGGAACTAGGCAATGTCACAGAACCAAGAATCTGTTAGACTAACCAATAATACTTGAGATATTTCAGATTCTGAATTTTCAGGATGACTAACATTTTCTGCAATAAATTTACACAGACCTCTGCCTCTGACCAGTTTAGTGGGTTTGATTATCAAATCATATTCCTGAATCTTTGTCACCCATGCTACTCTTTTATTCATGGCTATTTCTTGTTGGGTGAGTAGTGCCTTCACTGCTAAATCAGGGACATACACTATAGAATGAGAATGGAGGATGTAAAATCTGAACTGCTTAACCGATTTCACCACAGCAAAGGCTTGTTTTTCAATGGGGGAATACTTCAGCTCATGTTTTTTTAAAGGTGTACTCATGAAAGCGATGGGAGCTTCATTTCCTAAAACGTCTTTTTGAGTTAGAATTCCAGACAGTGTGTGATCAGAAGCGTAACAATAAATGATAAAATCTTTTTTGTAATCTAGGTAAACTAGAGATGGGGCATTGGCCACAGCTGTCTTAATTTCTCCAAAAGCCTTTCTACCTTCTTCTGTCCACTTAAAGGGATGTTTTTCACTCATCATTCCCACTATGTGCCTTGTTAACTCAGAAAAATTTGGGACAAAATCTCTCAAAAAGTTAATCTGACCGAAGAAAGATTTGACTCCTGTCCTTGTTGAAGGTAGACTGATCTGTTGAATAGCCTTGACTCTTTCGGGATCAATCTTAATTCCTTCTTTGGATACGATATGTCCAAATAATTTTCCCTCAGTCACACCAAAAACTAATTTTTTAGGATTAAGAGATATGCCATGATCTCTACATCTCTGCAAAACTGATTTAAGATCCTGAACATGATGTTTCCTTCTTTTAGAGTACACAGTTAGATCATCAAGGTAAATTACTATGATTCTGTTTTTCAAATCAGCAAAAGAAGAATCCATTGCCCTTTGAAAAGTTGCCCCTGCGTTGATCAGGCCAAAGGGCATCCTATTGTAAGAAAAAGTTCCCCACGGTGTAGTAAAAGCAGTCTTCTGTTTATCATCATCAGCTACACTTACTTGATTATATCCAGAGAACCCATCAAGCAGAGACATCATTTCTGACCCCGCAACTGCCTGTAATACGTGTTCCATTTCGGGCAGGGCGTAGTTATCTTTGAGACTAGCCTGATTTAAATTCCTAAAGTCTACACAGATTCTTATTTCACCATTCTTTTTTCTGATAGGGACAATATTCACAATCCAGGTTGAATGGTGAATAGAGTAGATGATTCTGGGTTTTAGCATCTTGTCAACTTCTTTTAAGATTGCTTCAGAGACCTTAGGATTGTAACTACGAAGCTTTTGCCTAAAAGGCTTTGATTCAGGCTTGAGAGGGATGTGATGACTAAATTTCCCCTTTCAAAAATCTTTAAGATCACTATAATCCCAAGCAAAAACATCAATGTAGGATGTTAACAGGGTCTGAAGATTTTTCTTTTCTTGAACAGACAAAGTTTTACCTATAGAAATCCACTTGGGCTCAGCCACAATGCCAATGTTCACCTTGTCATATTCTTTTTGCACATCTGATTGAGAATTTTTTCTTGAAATGAAACTATCATCTTTTCGAGAAAACAAGTTCTCTAAGGAAACCAAACCTTTGGGAATTTTGTTGCTCTTCAACTGAACAACCTCTTCTTCTGGTAAGAATTCAGGATTTAACCCTCCACTGTCTTCATTCATTCCTTCAAAGTACATAGAAGAGAAAGCTTCTACACACACCATAAAATATTTTATCCGGGTATCATCTTCAAAAACTTGCAGGTGTTCAATGTTATCTAGGACAACTGGTCTATAAATCATTTCAATCCTATATGTTCCCGTTTTGAAATCTGGGTGAGGAAGGAGTAGAGATGCTGATACGGCTAGGGAATCAGCCCTTGTATTGAGACTCCTGGGAATAGCTTCTATGGAAAAGGCTTCAAAAGCATCCATTTTGTCCCACACCAAATTTCTGTAATGCCTCAAACGCTCATTTTTTACTGAAAAATGACCCTTTACTTGTTTAACAATAAGCTCGGCATCACCTTTCACAACAAGCGCCTTTATTCCCAATGTCTTGGCCTCTCTTAACCCTAACAACAAAGCCTCATATTCGGCGGTATTGTTGGTATTTTTAAAATCCAATTTGTAAGAAAAAGGAATATACTGATCATCATGCCCCTTAAAGACTACACCAGCTCCAGAACCCGCGGTAGCACAACTACCATCAAATTCCATCAACCAAATTTTCTCATTTCCACTAGGATGCTCACAAACAGGAGGAGCTTCATCTGAGAAAATCATGTAATTACCAAATTCACAGTCTTCAAATAAAATTTGTGTATTTGTTCTTGGCTTCAGGTTCCAGTTTGACCTTTTTCTTCCCGATAGGGATAATGGCTTCCGACCAATCCATCTTTATTTCCCCACCCATGTCTCTACAGAAGTTCTACTCAAGAGCATACCATAACTTGCAGGTATGTCTGCTACTAAAATAGTTAGTTTGAGACTCTTATCAGGATAGGCTGCTAGAAAAGCTTGAGCATCTTTAACTTGACCAATTAAGGGCACTTATTTTCCATCCATAAAATAGCACCTCCCAAAGGTTTTGGTCATGGTTAAACCCAAAGCCTTGGCTTCAGATGAGGGCATAACATTATCAGAGGCACCCGAATCTATAATGCAATTACTCGCTTTAAGGCCATTTAGGAGTAGGGAAATATAAAAGGGGTCAGGCTTCCTAGTTTCATCAAATTCACATTTGACTTCAGGAGTAGGAATGACAGCAGTGTCACTCTGATTTATGACAAATGGTGAAATAACTGGAGGAATATCGACTGGATGATTTATTTCAAATGTAACTGGAATGAAGGATGTTATTGTTGATAACAATAAGTTGCTCATTTCTACTCTACAAATGGCTGCAGAGGGGCGTATGAAATGACATGAACAACGCTTGAATAAAAATGATGTGATTGAAGAAAGGATGTTGAAACTTGAAGAGCAGAAAATCAATGTCCGAATGAGCATGGTTTCAGGACTAAATAATATTGGTCAAGCAATGTTGAAAATCATCGAATCATATTTGATGGACCTTAAATGGTTTTGTTTGCATTGACGCATACTGTTATCTAGAATGGTATCATTGTTTTTGCAATTACACTATTTATGATGTACTTTTAGAGCATAGAACTTGCTTTCTTTTTTTAGTACATATATCAAATTAGTTTTAATTTTGCAACATAGGCGATGGATACAAATAGCAGAAAAAGAGTCAGGGTGTTGTTAGAATGTCTTTCTGTAATACAACAAATAGCATTGCAAGTTTGGTGTGATGTTGAAGATTCAACAAACATGTTAAAGAAATATAAGAAAAAAACATCATGAGCTTCTCATTGTTTGGATGATGAGGTGGAAGATGACATAGATTTGGAGCCTTATGCAATATGTTTTGAACAACAAAATGTACTCCTGAACAACAAAATGTACTCCTCAATCCAAACTTTTCTAATTCTCAATGGAAAGGGAAGGTCAATGGTGAGTGGTATATCAAACCGCGTTCCTTGCACTGGTGGAACCATTATGTTTTTGAAGTTAAATGTGATGACAATCAATTTCGTAGTATCTTTAGGTTGCCATATGCATTATTTCAATTTCTATGTGAATCATTGTATGAAGATCTTAAACAAGGTGATGTACCCCTTATCCTTAGCAACATCTATCAAGAGTAGGGTGCTTCCAGTTGAGAAACAGGTTGCTATTGCTATTTTAAGACTATCATCTGGAATGTCTATGATTATAACTTTTTGGGTGTGGAAGGTCAACAAGTGCAAGAGTTGTGACAAAGTTCATTAATGTTATGTACATTAAATTTCAAAACTATATACAATTGCCAAATGACCATTCAACACTTGAACTTGTAAAGAAAGAATTTTACCAAAAACAAGGCTTTCCAAATTGTTGTGGGGCTATAGATGTAACTCATGTTGATTTTGATGCTGCCAAAGACTATTTTTGTGTGTTGTATTTTGCATAATATTATGTTGACATATGAAAAAGATGATAGTGAAGCTAGTGACTTTGACGAACATGAGAATAATATGCCAAATAATGAAGCAATACCAAGGGATTCTGTTGTAGGGTTAGCCCACGGAGGCATAGTGCTCTGTTTTTATTATTGCACTAGTTTCTGATGGATAAGTTTTTTATTGCAGCATAAACAAGAAAACATAGGCTGAATATAAATATAATTTGTAGCCTCTATGTGTCTAAAGTTGATTGCAATTTGATATAGAATGTTGGGCATGCAACATAACAATTATGTTGTTGTAGAATTAATATTTAGAAAAGCTTTATCCATTCAACTTTGAGAGAAATAATATGTGCAATTTTGCTATTTACTTGATGAAGCTAGGAAGAATTGTAAACCATGCTTCGAAGTGTAAAGAAAATTTTACAATTAAAAATTAACTGATAAGTTGACTTTAAAAAATAAGCACAAAAAATAAACAACAGGAAAAATAAGCAGAATTAATAATATTCATGGGGCCACCTGCTCCACAAAATGTTCCTTAGATAATGAGCAACAGCTGTTAGCTAAATTAAACATAGCAGCCGCATGAGAACCTACCCTTACTGACAGCCCCAATATCTCATGACACAGATCAAAAATTGTGTCTTTCAAAAAATTCTGTCATTCAAATAAATACAAAACTATGCAATCTTAAAGGAAGCTGCAGATGAAATTTCAGAGCAGGTCATGCCAAAAAATTGAACCACCTATATACCTTTTTAAGCCCGATGATACAGAAAACCCTGCATTTCGCATGTAAAAAATTACAGTAAAAACATAAGCCACAACACAAACCCTAACTCGAAAGCAGTAAACTTCTGAACAAAATTTAGGGTAAATAGCGAGTGCTAAATCTCAGGGGCACTGATCGGGCCAAAGAAATGCACCAAGTGCAAACTGTCGCTTGTATTCCACATCACCTCTGACATCGAAACCGTACTGATGAAGCAGAATGTCGAGCTTCCACTCCGCCATTGATTCGTAGTCCGCTTTGGAATACCTGGGATAATGAAGAGGCATCCGAAACTCACCCGCTTCTCCAGCCTGGTAGACTTCCTCCTTCGCCCCTTCTTCCACTGCACTCCTTTCCCACCGCAATTTCTTGAGCATATCTTCTAATGAATACACGCGCCACATGAGCCTGGTAAAGCTTCCGCCCGTATGATCCTGATCATGGCCGAGATCCCCCTTTGTTGCCTTTACCTCTCTGTGAGTATTGGAGAAGAAAGGCATCTTCTCATAGCTGTTGTTGCAGACCAGATTTGTAGAGTGGGGAAGAAGGGGAGGAATATATATAGGGGAGGTGGGGGAGGAGGAAAGGATGGTTGGGAAAGGGAGAAGGCATTAAAGAAGGGGTATGTGTGTGTAAAGATTCAACGGCAGAGGACGCCCAACGTGTTTCAGCCCGCCGATGTTTGTGGGAAGGTGGGTGTCAGTTATGCCACGTTGAACAGGGGGTCTCATTAACCTCTGCTCCGTATCTCGAAAATGAATGATTTTGTTTAGGGGTGGCCAGAATAACCTCGTGAGTTGTGAGTTGTGAGTTGTGAGTTGTGAGCGGAATGCACGTTATTGTTGTTATTGTTTCAAACTTGGATATTTTGGTCTTATACAGCTGTTCACTTTATTTTTTTAGCTGGGGGCCGTTTGTTTCACGGAAGTGGGAGTGACACTTCCCGTTTGTGGGAGTGACACTTCTCATTTTTGCAAATCCGCTGTTTGTTTCTCTAAATTGCAATTCCGGATTCGTCAAGCAAAACCGGGTTTAGACACCAAAATGAGTGGCATCATCTTCCCACTAAATAGGTGGAATTAGAAATCATACCCTGGTTTTGTGATAATAAGGTTTTGAGTCAAATTCCAATTCCCCAAGATGCAAAACCGGGATTTCAAAACCTGATTTTGTGATAATAAGGTTTTGACTCAATTCCAATTCCGCGAAACAAACGAGGCCTGGTAGTTTAGCTCATAGGCTATATTTGAAGGAATTTGCTTCTTGAAAGACTCTCTTTTTCTTAATATTTTTTCAACAGTTTGGGTGCTGGAATATCAAATGCTGGATATGGTCAATTCTGGAAGATGTTGCAATTCTGGAAGATACATATCTTAGAAATGATTTCCGGAATATGGGCTGGACCCGTTTGGTTCACCCGTAAGATGACTGAGAAGATGCATAAATAATTTTAATTATTTATTTCTTAATTTTTTTTAATACGGTATGTATGTGTACACACACATACATGTGTGTGTATACACACACACACACGTATATACACACAAATGTACACGTGCGTCTACACACATACACATATATATACACATTTGTGTATATATACATATTTACACATACACATATACACATACACACGTGTGTATATATACATACACACGTGTATATATATACATGTGTGTGTACATATCTTTTTGTTGAAATTTTCTGAAGAGGAAATATAACAATATCTTTTATCTTTTTCTCAAAATGAGTTCGATCGGGAAAAGATCCATATAACAATGATTGTGGATTAAAAAATTGTTTAATAAGAGGAATTAAAAACGATTCGCATTCATACACATAAGAATTCCAAAGGAACAGGGAGAACCATACACACATGTCTATATACGTGTATATATACACACATGTGTATACACACACATGTATATATACACATATGTGTGTATATACACACACATATATACACACATGTATATATACACACATGTGTGTGTATACACACACATATATGTGTGTATATGCACACATGTATACACATATACACACATACACACATTTGTGTATATATACACATATACGCACACACACGCACACACACACACACACACACACACACGCATCTATCATGTCACGGATCCGACGAGATATCAAATTTGCTTTTGTAAAAATTGGAATTGGAATTGAAATTCCAACTCCACCTATTTAGGTGGAAGATTGATATGCCTATTTTGGGGCAAAATGGGAATTTCATAATTCCAATTCCATTTTTATTCATGGACCCAAACATGGAATTTGACATTATCTCGAATTAGATAATGCCAATTCGAGTCTAATTCCAGCCCCCAAACGGGCCTAGATTAGATAATATATCATATCTTCTTGTTACATTTATTCATTTAATTAAATAAATATTAAATAATATTTTTACCATTACAAAGAAATTTGAATTTTCTTTTATATTCATCATGAGCTCTACATTGCCATAAATATGGTAAAAATGGGCATGTGGTGACAAACTGTAAAGTAACCTCTAGGATTGAAGAGCAAGACTCTGACCGGTCCGCGCCAGTGTTGAAGGATGGTATGCAGGACCAGGTAGACGGGAATGAGATCATTACGGAGGGCCATTTCCCCCTTGATGGGAGTTCGTCCCCTGCATCAGGGGAGGAGGAGAATGGAAATGGAAAGGATAAAGAGGTCAAGAAGGTGGTGGGCCTATAAGAAGGAGAGCTTGTTGATGACCTACGGGTAGCCTCCAACTCTCATAGAGGAAGCCCAAACATGAAAGGAAATAAAGAAGACAATAAAGGGGAGAATGCACAGGAGTCTGGAAGCAAGATGACTGAAAGGGAAGCTGGTGAAGAGAGTAGTTTAAATGACGGGGGGGGAATTGCCTCCCCAATCCATAATGGAGCGGGACTGGTAATGGAAATGCCAATACCGACCCATTCGTCGCCATCGACTAGTGTCTTTGACTGGTCGGAACCTAAAAGGAAAACCAGAGGCAAGAAGGTGGATGAAAGTGTGGAAAACAAAAAAAAGCAGATGTGGGGAATGAAGCCAAAGTGGGTCGACCGATGGCGAGAGCGGTAAGAGCAAAAGAAGCAGCAAGGGCTATTGCCAATGGGCGGCAGTTAACCCTAGAAGACTCCCAAAAAAGTAAAAGATGAAGTTCCTCTCATGGAACATACGGGGCATGAACAACCCGCAAAAATAGTTCACTCTGAAGAAGTATATTCTTGAGTTCAAGTTCGATGTGGTTCTTATTCAGGGGTTAAAATGAAGTATCAAAACTTTGCTATGCTAGTGGATAAAATATGGCCGGGTGCGACCTTTCTGTATAGTGAAGCTGATGGGGTCTCTGGTGGCGTGGCCACTCTCTGGAACCCTTGTAAGTTATCCGAAAACGTTGTGGCCTTTTCTCATAACTTCCTTGCTGTGTTGTTTACTTGGAATAATATTTCCTAGTACTTGTATAATATTTATGCTCCTAACATTAGAAGTGAACATGGTAGAATCTGGGGGGAAATTTCTAACCTCATTGATGCCAATCAATGTCACCCCACTATGTGTGCGGGGGATTTTAATACGCCTCTCTTCCCGTTTGATAAAATTGGGGGCACACAAGATTACTCCGAAAGTATGCAGGAGATGACATATTTTATGAGGTACAATGATCTAGCTGATATTGATATGCAGGGAATGGGATTTACTTGGTCCAACAATAGAAAAGGGAGACACCTGATACAAGTTAGACTGGATAGATGGATGTTATCTGGAGGATGGGATGTTGCTCCCTTGATTAGCCTCTCTCTCCTTTCGAGAACGGTTCCTGACCACTCCCCTTTGATCCTTGACTAAGAGGAAAGAAAACGAAATGGACCCCTTCCCTTTCGTTATGAAATCATGTGGCACTCTCACAATGAATTTGAAGAATGTATTAAAAGATGGTGGAATACTTCGGTTAGGGGAATGACAATGTACAGAATTGCTGAAAAACTGAAAGTTATCAAACGGGAGGCCCAAAGGTGGAGTAAATCCAAGTTTGGAGACATCTTCCAATGCAAAAAGATATTGAAGAGAAACTCAAGCTCCTCCAGAAGGATATGGCCTCGGGTGTTTCTACTTGGGATGATCATTGTGAGGAGGAAGGATGGAGGAGGAAATAGAAAGAAAGCCTCAAAAGGGAGGAAATATTCTAGAAGCAAAGGTCTCATGTTCAATGGTTGAAGGAGGGCGACCAGAACTTGGCTTTCTTCCACAGGTCGACATCCATACATAAAAGAAGGAACACCATTAAATCTCTAGACGCTAATGGGAGACAGTTGTTGGAGGAAGAAGATATTGGCAACCATGCTACAGATTTCTTCCATGACACTTTCCGAAGGCTAGCTCAGAATGGGATGGATACTGATGTTGACTTTCTTCTGGAATTCATCCCTAATATTGTTACTGAGGGTGACAATGAGGCCCTGTTGTCCCAAGTTACTGAGGAGGAAGTTAAAGTTGCGGTATTCTCTATGTGAGTCTTTAAATCGCCTGGACCAGATGGGTTTCCCCCGGCCTTCTTCCAACACTTCTGGGAAGTTGTCAAATATGATCTTATCCATACTGCCCGCGACTTTGTCATGACTGGTAGTATTCTGAAAATAATTAATAAAACATATATTGTCCTTGTGCCTAAAGTACAGGATCCTGAATGCATGGGTGACTTTCGCCCCATAAGCCTCTGTAACACTACCTATAAAATCATGTCCAAAATTATCACCAATAGGATTAAACCCCTACTCAGGAAAATAATTAATCCCAACCAGAAGTGGTTCGAGTCGGGAAGACAAATTCTTGATGTTGTTATCACTACTCATGAAATCATACATTCTATGGATAAAGGGAAGAACGCTGGTATGGCTTTAAAATTGGACATCTCCAAGGCATATGATAAGGTATTGTGGAAATTTTTGTATGGGGTGCTTAGAAAATTTGGTTTCCATGAAAATTTCATTAAAATTATAAAGGTGGCGGTGGAAACGGTTGACTTTGTTGTTCTAGTCAATGACACACCCTAGGGGTCCTTTACTCCGGAGAGGGGGTTACGTCAAGGGGACCGTCTATCCCCATATCTATTTCTTCTGGTGGCTGAGATAGTGGCTCAAAACTTATTGAGACTGGAAGGAGTTGGATCTATTGCTGGTTTTAAACCGGCATCTGCTCTTCCCCCAGAAGTTTTACAATAATTTGTGGATGATACGTTCCTCTCTGGGAAAGCTTGCATTAGAGAAGCCAGAGAATGGAAGGCCCTCCTGAATAATTATGCGATGGCGTTTGGTCAAGTGATTAACTACAACAAAAGTAAAATCTACTTCTTCAATACTGAACAGAGGACAGCTGAAAATTGTGGAATGTCTTGGCTGTAAGGGAGTTGCACTCCTTGATACTTATCTCGGACTCCCGCTCACGGTGAAGGAGGTATCTGATGAATTTAGGAACTCCATATTGGAAAAAATGCAGAAAAAACTGGCTGGATGGAAAGGTAAGGTTCTGAGCAATGCTGGAAAACTCCAATTGCTTTCTGCAGCTCTCCAAGGCATACCTGTTTATTTCCTATCTCTTTTCAAAATAAATGATAGAATGGAGGAGAAATTGGAAAAAATCCAGAGAAATTTTCTATGGCGGGGATGGAGGAAAAGGCTAGAATGAACCTGGTCAACTGGGATACAGTCTGTCAACCGAAGCTGGTGGGTGGGATGGGAGTGAGAAACATCTAGGACCTAAATAAAGCTTTGATAACTAAAGTGGGCTGGCAACTATTCAGAGGAACTTCTGGTTGGAGTAGAATAATGAAGGCCAAATACTTTTCCAATGACCAATTCCCCTATGGTCAAAATTTACCCCCCGGCTCAAAAATATGGAATTTCATTCATAGAAGCAAAGGAAATATTTTCAAAGGTTTAAAATGGGTGGTCAGAAATGGTACTCAGATTCATTTTTCGGAGGATTGGTGGGTAGGGGAAAAACCCCTCGGACGGGAAAAGTTTGGACTCATCAAAGATCAAATGAATTCTCATTTTGGAGGTAAAGTCAGCTATTACATCTCGCAGGATAAGAAATGGAAAGTTCTTGTTGATGCTTTTCAGGATCAGGCTCAAGTGCCTCCCTATATTAGTGAAATTCAGAAGCTTCTTGATGGCATCATGATTCCAATATCCCATGTTGAGGATAAATCCATTTGGTGTCATAACAAGTCGGGGGAGATCACGGTGAAATATGTGTATCTAACTAACTTAAAAGTTGTGGCAGATGAAAAGAGCTGGGGGAAGGTTTGGATCCCCCAATTAATCCCCAAGATTAATTTCTTCTGGTGGACTGCCCTCCATGGTAAAATTCTCACGCTGGATAACTTCCAAAAAAGAGGAGTTCAATTGGTAAATAGATGCGCCCTATGTAAAATACATGCTGAGACTGTCAACCACATCTTTATACATTGTCCCTATGCGACTCTGGTGTGGTCCAAAATTATGAGCAAGTTGAGATTGAATTAGGTCTTCATGGAGGACTTGGACCAATTCGTCTGCAACTGGGGGAACCTCGCAGAGCACCTGCTTATCAACACCCTTTGGAGACTGTTACCCCCGCATGTTTGTTGGAGCCTATGGAAGGAAAGGAATAACTGGGTGTTTAGGGGGGAGGAAAAATATGTTGAAGGGAAGGTGAGAATGGCTATGAATTTGGTGAAGGAAAACATTGATACTTGCCGCTGGAAAATCCCCCCTTTCCCCCTAAGGAATTTGATTTTTCAGTGGCTATGGATTGGCAGCTGCCTCCCTCCATCTATGAGTTTGATTGCTCTAAGATTGTGGCGATAAGGAATACTAAGTGGTTTCCCCCGGAGGAAAATTTTACCAAATTGAATTTTGATGAAGCTGCCTCCAAAGGATCTGTTGCAGGTGGAAGTATCTTCAGAGACAAAAATGACAACATGATCATAACATATGCAATAAATCTCAGGATGGGATCCAATAATGTGGCATAAATCTCTGCTCTCTTTTGGGGCCTAAAGGTGGCGATCACTTTGGAAATAAAAAGGTTGGTCATTGAGGGTGACTCTAAAATTATTATTGAAATGGTCAAAGAAAAATTTAAAGTTGGGTGGAGGCTGTCTAATCTGCTGCAGAACATATGGTCGTTGCTCCCTAGATTTGATGATTTCAAAATACAACACATCTTCAGAGAGGGAAATGCGGTGGCTGACAAGCTGGCAGCCACGGGTCTTAATCAGCAAGGCTTAAGGTGCTGGAGAATTTTGGGCTCCCTTTCCAAGAAAACTACCTTGCTTGTCGTAAAAGAAAGTAATTAATCTATGCAGTACGAGGATGTTTTTGATTGGATGGGAAAGGCGGTGGACAAGATCACGAGGATTGGTGAGAATTCAAATTTTAAAAAAATTATGGGGAAGGAAATTAATAATTTTAGAATTTTGAAAAGACAGGCTCTTAATGCCAATTTTGGAAAAAGTACGGGTTTTTTCAAAATTGGTGCTGACGTGGGGGAAATGAATGAGTCTGAGAGAGATTGAGAAGACGGATGGGTTTAAGTGGTGCATTAAACATGGGAAATGCAATCATTTCATGACATGTGAAGGCTTTGCTATCACTTTGGCCAACCATGTGATCGATACTCGCCAACTCATTAAGACGATGGATAATATCCCCACCTAGTTATTCACCTTGAGTAAAACCACCCTCTGCTGCTATGAATTTTGTGGTTTCCGCAAGGCGCTGGTTAAGTGGGTTCTGGTCAGGGGTGCGAAAGGTGGAATGTCGGTAGAGACACAGGAAGAAGTGAACTCTGAGTAAAACTCAGATATGGGTGGCGACATGGTGCAGGTTGAACCTCCTAGAATTGAGGATGGGTTCCTCAAGAACCAGTGTGTTGTGACCTACCTGAAGGAGGGTGGTTTCTATCCTTTCATGGAAGCTATGGGAGGCTGTGATGAGATTATTTCCATGCAGCTAGTGAAAAATTGGATGGAGCGTAAGGTTACAATTAATGGTATTACCTTCGAGATAAATGAAGAAGTTATTGCCCAGGCTACGGGGCTATCCGCTGAAGGGAAAAAATGGAAAAAGATAACTAAGAGCCATGATGATTAAGGTAAGAAGAGATTCTTCAAAAAAGTGGAGGTCCCTGTTCCAATCCACGGAGGGTTCAAAAGGGAGGTGTTGCCAGACCCTTGGAATGAGGTATGTTTCATCCTTATGAAATACATTACCTTGGAAGGCCTCTTTGGCACCTGCTACAACTATCGTTTCCCACTGCTAAACCACTTCCGGTATAATGACGCCATTTCCTTCCCCTTTTACCTGCTTCACTCCCTCGAATCTACGGTCATGGATGTTAGGGAAAAGTTGAAAACCAGGCAGAACTATAGCATTCTCCACCAAGAGCTTATTCTTCATCTTTACAATTTCCATCTAGCCTTATGCCCTCCTAGGATTGTCACTTTACAGGGCATTACCATGCCGGATGAAAAAGTTCCTAAGGAGGTGATGGTTTCCCATTCTAACCCCTCTTCTTCCTCCAAAACCCTAGAGAAATCTAAGAAGGTCAAAGCGGGGTGCACGGGTGGAACCCAAATCACTATCGATTCTAAAGAGGAGGAGGATGAAAATGATAGTAGAAGGAGGTCCCACAGAATTGCAACAAAAACCCGCTACAAATAGAAAGTTGTTAGGAAGAGGTACCTGGAAGATGAGGAGGAAGAGGAAGATTCAGAGGAGGAAGGAAAGAAGAAGGACACCTGTGGGAACAAAAAAAAGGGGAAGAAAAGCAAGATTGAGTAGAGCGGACAAGGAAAAAACCCCTAGGATTTGGACGGGGAAGAAAAGAGCCATGATTCGCCCCAAATTTCGGCCAGCTTCATGCTTCCCACCATGGATCTTTCTAAGAAGAAACTGTTTGAAGACAAGATCAAGGACTCGCCGCCCACGACCCCCTCGCCAACGGACCCCCAGGCGATGGTTGAGAACCCCAAGGTCGATGGGGAGAACAAAGATGAGACTCCGGAGGTTAACAAAGCGGATACCAAGAGCGTGTTGGATGCGGTGAGTGAACTCTCCCAACTTCAGAAGGAAATTAAATCTCTACAGGCCTCCTCCCTTGATTATGTCTCCAAGAGGGATCTTTGGGAGGTCACGGAGGAAATCAAAAAGTTAGGTGAAAGCTTCAACAGGGTGGCTGGTTTCATGGTTAAGGTTATGCATTCGGCTGCAACCACACTCCAACTGCTACAAATGGAGAAGGCAGTGTAATGCCCTGCCAGGGAACCCAGGAGAACTAACCTAAACTTGACACTGAGTTAGCAGGATAATTTTTTTTTAATGTTTACAAACAATAATGATAACAACGCGGAAGCAATGAGATACACGATATACACATAAGAACAACTCATACATAAATAAAAATCCTCGAGGGTTCCTTGACGTAGAATCACTTAAGCAAGATAATCTACGAATAACAACTATAAAGAACTAACACAAAAGATACATCAAATGAATCCAATAATATACATCTCATAACTCACATCCTTTGCACATGTCGCAGGGTATGTAGTAATCACTCTAATACACGTATGATACAACAACTAATACAGGTATCACATCCGATACACTATTACAAGATTACAACTGATATGATAAGATCAAAATCTCCTAACATAAACATGATGAATACACATGATACAACTCATGAAACAGTACAAGTCTCCAAAAGAGTCAGAAGATATAACTGCAACAAGGATCATCCAAGCAAGAAGAAGAACCATCGGATCTCAATGGTAATAAGAATCACTACCACCCGACCACGTGGAGCCAAAGGTCCACTTCCACCGTGCTGAGGAGATAATAACAGGCCCACTCACACGGTTATACAACATGAAGACAATCAAAGGTATACAAGCCATCATAAAGAACACATAGGAAGATCCTAGAAGCTTTCTGATCACAACGAGAAAGACTAAAGCAAAAGCATAAAGATGAAAAGATCAAGACAACTAGAGAACCAAGATCATACAAGGTACATCATCCAAAGATAAAGAAACATACATAATATATCCAAAACACCATCACAACCAT
>MU223445.1:265473-277591 GCA_018584345.1 Thuja plicata | reverse complement strand
TTCTTCTTCTTAGGAATCTCACTTTCCAATGAAATTTTTCTCTTGGCTTCAGATTCTTGGCCTCACATAGTTTCTCATACGCTTTTTTCATTTCTAATGTACCCACTTCTCCTTCTTCTTCTCCTTCTTCTTCTTCTTCTTCTTCTTCTTCTTCTTCTTCTTCTTCTGCTTCTTTTGCTTGTTCTTGTTCTTAGGAATCTCACTTTCCAATGAAATTTTGCTCTTGCCTTTAGATTCTCGGCTTCACATAGTTTCTCATATGGTTTTTTCATTTCTAATGTATCCATTTGTTGAATTGTGCAATGATAGAAGGCTCAAATGTCATTGATTAATAATACATTTGGAGGAATTAGGGAATGAGCTCTCATCGGATCTATTTCCTTTGCAATCACTGGATGAAGCTTAAATTTAGGAGGTTTGCAGATAACATTCCTCACCAACATCTCATATTCTTTCTTAACCTTGCTTCTAGATGTAGATGCCATAATGCTCGGAGGTTTGATAAAAATTTGCAACTTTAATGATTAACACAAATTCTCTCTGAATCGCTTAAGGCACTGAATCACTTTGCAAAATGAAAACTTTGTAAAAAATAGCACTTCTGATTCATCTTTTATAAGATATTTTACCATTGAGTTTTCATTAAATGCTCTATAAATGGTAGCTGGCATAGCTCGGAGTGAATCTTGGTGAAAACTAACTTATACATCCTTAAAACAATACAACCTGACTTAACTCAGTTAACCTTGTCTAACTCGGGTGTTACTGAGATCCCGACTCAGTTAAAAATATAAGGTATCCTAGTGCATCAATATGATGATTTAGACTTGCTAGCTTGTTTGAAACTGATGTAGGATGGGTTGTATGCATAGTTCTAGTAGTTTCCTTTCATATTTGTTTCAGAGATGGTAGATCCACCCACTTCACTTCTTTGGGTGCCATTCGATCCTTCATTATTTTGATGTGAACTTTCAGGATATTTCCTTACCCACTAGTGACTCATCTGAGTTATGATTTCATAAAAAATTTCTTTGCCTTTCTCAAAACGAGTATCTACTTTTTCTCTGTTCACATAATTCTAGCTTAGATGACTAAGTTGTTTACATACATAACATCTCTTAGTAGGATTCCTCTTTTTGAGGTGAGTCTTTGTACAATTTGCACCAATATGCCCATGTTCACCACAGTGACAACATCTGCTCCATGTGTTGTAATCCCAACCAAAAATTTCCCTAGCTAGTTGTTCAACATGGTTCCATTTCTTAGTCCTGCACTGGGAATATTTGTGACCTTGTTTGTTACAATTAAAACATATTCCTTCAAACTTAGGTTTCTCAGTGCATTCACTTTCCCTATGTCCATGTTTGTTGCATCTGTAGAATTTACCATTAAACTTTGATTTTTCATTTCTCCAACACTTATTTGTTGTATGCCCTAACTTGCCATAATGATTACAAGTAGGTTTGCTATTATTTTGAGTTCCTTGCTATGAGGACTCACCTTGTTTAGTATAACCTAATCCAGTCTATCCATGATGCATGAGTTAAATTTTCTCTGTCAACTGATCCATGCTTACCTATGAATTCATCATACTCTCATTGGTTTTCTTTTCGGTATTGAGACCATTCTATAGTCTTTCATTCTCTGTCCTCAGATTGATAACTTCTTGATTTGCATTGTTGAGTTGATTTATCATATCTTCTTGCTGAAGTGACAAATGATGGATTTCATTTTATTTTTCTTCTAATCTTGTACTTAGCAATCTTTTATCTTCTTGTGCCATTTCTTTGTCCTTTTGTGCTTGATTCTTTTGTTCCATGACTTCACATATTTTGACTGAATGAATTTCTTGTTCTCTCTTCAACTTTCTGACTTCTTCATGTAAATTGAGATTCTTTGCAAGTAGGTCTTCAATTGCTGCATCTGCTTCTTCATAACTTCTTTCTTTCCATAAGTCTTCAATTCTTTCTTCTATGTAGCTTTTGTCATTCATCTGCACTCCTAAGTCTTTTCTTGTTTTAAGGGAAAGAGAGAGTTGCTCCTTGAGTTTTCCGATCTGATCAATGGCCACTTGTACATCTATCTTTTCATTTTCAATGGCTTTCTCCAGTCTGTATACTTCTATTGCCTCTGAGCTTTGCTCAAGATGTTAAATTTATGTAAAGAGAATCTTATGCTCTGATACCAATTGTTGGAAATATAATAAGGCTAGGTGACTGAGAGGAGGGCGGGGAAGGGGGTGAATTAGAAACCAATAAAACTTAATCTCTCTAATCCTTTATTAGATTATCTAATCTAAGTGCATGCATGAAATGAAAATAAATAAAACATCCACAACACTTAACACAATATTTGGTTACCCAGAAACCTTCCAAATAGAAAGTAAAACTGGGGTGGGGATGGTACCCACAAGATTTATTACTGCAGTATAAATTTATCCTATTAAAGCTTACAATTGACCACTTATGATGGCCTTCCCTGTTAGGAGAAAATAATGACTGTTAGGTCAACCTTGTGAAAGGATTTAGTACAATACAATTAAGTATGCAAATCTATTAGAAGATTTGTAAAGGACTGTTAAGTCCACCTTGTTAGATGATTTTGTTGATGCACCTGTTAGGATGAACCAATAGATGATCTACTATGCAACTCTGATTTTCTGAATAAGATCCAATGATATAATGCTAATCACCTAAATGTGATAGATGAGTCTCTGTTGTTCTTTATACTATTGTATCTGCTTAATCAATCTGCCACGTCATATTTGCACTTATAATTTTCTCACATACATATTTGGATAAATAAAATACCTTATATTTATACCTTATCCAAATAAAATACTTATATAAGTCGGCTTCCATAAGATAAATTAATATCAAACAATATAAGCTAAGTCAGCCTAAAACTGCTACTCGGGTCTAGTAATCCACTCAGACAATATACTGGCACTCCGACATTATGATGTCACTCAGACAACATACTAAACTCTGGAACTTGGGTAATATTGATCTCTCGGGTAATGTTGATTTTTGCTGTCTGCTCGGTTGACACTATCATTGCTTGAGTTACACTGTAACTGCTTGGGTTGCACTGCTGGCTCAATCAATACTGGGATGACTAAGTGTTTTGGCACTAATTGATAACATGTTTTTCCATAAGTTCATCAAGACTCTCATATAGTGTTCCCATCATCTAGTCAAGAGTGAACACGGTCAATCTTTGAGGGCCCATATTTTTTATTCATGTGGATCCTTATGCACATATGGTGATGCTCATGGATTGGGAGATGATGATGGAATGATGCTTGATGATTTTCTCAATGCACTATTTGGCATTGATAATTTTCAATAGGAAATGTTGATCAATTCTAGGATGTAAATCACTTACCAAATCTATTGGGGGATATTATACATTGGAATAAAAAATCCTATCCTACAAGATAGATCTGGTAAGCACAACCAAGTGAGTAAGGATGCTAAATTGGGATCTAAGCCTTATGGGGTTGGATTTGGTTAATTCTAATAGTTATTGTGCAAATGATATCTAAATTTGAAATGATAAAGACTATTATGAAATTAAATGCAAATAAACAAGGATGAGAATGAGTGCACCAAAAAATTGAATTGGAATATTGCACTTTGAGACTTATTTCTTGACTGTCAGAGTCCCAAATTTTGTTGGGTTTCTAATTTGGCAAATCTAGAATCTGTAACTCTCAAAACTGAAGATTCTAATTTTGGAAAGGACAAGGTCAACCCAAGTCAAACTAGTCCTAAACAAGGCCAACCTAAACTTGGCCTTGTCTAGAGATTTTCTTGACAGAGAAATAACATAGATCTAGAATAATCAGACTGTAAGATTCTTGAATTTGAACCTGTACATGCACTTCTTGAACAAAAAAATCTGGAAAATGTGTGTGTGGGTGACTATATAGGGGTTTTCCTTAGTCAACCCCCCATTTTGGTGATTCCCACCTCAATGGATAGTCATTAGGACAAGTAAAATGTGTTGTGCTTGTGAGTCTAGAGTATTTCTAGAATGCAAGTAAGCTAGAATGCCAAATGAAATGCATAGGCCTAACCCTATGTGTGATAGAGTGAAACCCTAGCATGTGAATGAAAACAATGTGTGAATTGAAAGCATGAAAATATAAAGCATCAATGCATAGATCTAAAAATAACTAGTAAATCATACCAAGCCCCCAAGGGAAAAAGCACTCCTAGCCATCCTCACAATCTATTTGAAACTCCATTATGTTGAAAATGATGCCTTGAATATTTGACTTGAAGTTGAAGATGTTGGATTTGAATGCTTGAATGAAGCCTTCAATAGTTAACCCTTGCTTCAATGCATGTCATCAAACTTGGGCTTCCACCTTACAATTTGTTGTTGTGATCAAATTGGGGCCTTCACTGTGCACTTGATTTCATTATGCCAAAATGAAGAAAATAGGGTGCCTTTATAGTGATTTCAGAAGTCAGAATTGCATAGTTGACCACAGATCTAGAAACCCTTCAAATCCACCAGGATGAACCCAGGCCCTAAATATGGGCTTGCTCTCCTAAGAAAAGGTTGAGTTAGACCGGCCCTATACATGATAAGTCTAACCTCGGTCGACCTAGTCCTAGACAACTTAGGTTAGTCCCAAGGGAAAGGTTAATGTTAATTTGATAGTTTGAGATTTAAATATGTAGTCAATTTTGACAATGGGGTTGAATTTTGAGGCCAAAAGGAGGTAGAATAGGACCCAAGAGATGAAATGAGATTTTTATTGGAGGAAAATAGAGGAGGATGGATATAAATTATATCCTACCTCAATTTTGCACAATTTGAAGAGAGGAGAGGGCTCAATTTTTAATTTAGTATGTATTAAGTGCAATTATGGAGTCCTATAATGCAAATAAACTAAGGTGGGTGCTAGAAAATTATTAAATTATAGAGAACAAAAGGGATTATAATTAAGGATGGTATATGTAGCCCCCATTATTCATATATGACAGTATGTGCATATGAAAGCTAGAGTACAGAGAGAATCATTAAATGAAAAAGGATATATCCAAGCCCCCAGTGTGTAGATCCTACAAGAAACCATTAGCAACACAACCCACAAAACCAAGTGTTCTAGTTAAAACGATAAATCACCTAAGGCTTACTAAGGAAGTTGATGGATCACACAGCTAGTTGTATGCCCCCCTATTTCAGCTTGTTGTTAAGAAATGTGAAACAAGGAATCATGTATACCACGACGAACTATGAAGGAAAATTGTTGTACTTAAAATTTTTCAAAAGCCACTTTGATAGAAAGGAATCTAAATCATGATTCTAGGGCCTAAAATGGTGTGGAAATCAGAGCTTCCTAGCTCAATTTATGATCAAATGAAAGAAAAGAGGTATTAATGAAGAAGGAAACTAGTTAATGCTTAATGAAAAATGTTCAAAAAGTAACTAACCTAAAAGTAAGTATTAGTTAGTTATTACCTTTTGAAAATTTCATTTGTTACATAACCTTTATTTCACGCTAGTGAAGAAGGAAGAAGGAGACAATGTCGAGGAAGCAAGTGTTGCAACTAACGAGCATGGAGGTTCTTAGGAGAGCAGTAGAGGATTGTGCCCCTGGATGAGGCGTGTCTTGATACCCATCCTTTGTTTTCCTATCTAGCAATATGTATATCCACAATAGATGTAGAAACTGAGTTGTAGGTAGAATTTGATGATGTTCAAAGTAAGGAACTCAGAAATTTTACCTAGTCCCAAAAGTTGACCTAGTCCCAGAAAATTGACCTTGTCCTAGAAATTCAACCTAGTCCTCTGAGAAAGTCAACCTAGTCCTAGGTGTTTCTATTTTTCTAATATCTGAGTAAATATGATTACTGTATATGATGTAATGATATCATTTTATTGTTCTATAATTGCAGGAGATGCCTAATATGCGAAACATAGAAAAATGAAGATTGTGACATTCCTCCAAGGACAATATGATAGTTTGAGATCACAAGATATACATTTAATGAGAGATATAGGGTTGTACTAGGTATACCACATTGCACACATTATATTTCAACATGCCATGTTGATGGCATTGATAGAGAGGTGGGATGAGGACACATCTACATTTCACCTACCCACAGGTGAAATGATTGTTACATTAGCTCAAACTTATATCGAATCCTACAACTACCCATCTGAGGATGGACATTGAGATTTGTTCTAGATAGATTAGAGATGGATATTGGGAGAGAACAGATATATTTCTCAAAATCGACCCTTTATCACACATGCAAAGATCATATTCCATTGACGACAGAGTCAAATCAACACATGTTTCACATCTTCCTTTTATGCAATTTATTTTACCAACTACATCATCTCTTTTGTCACATAAAATAGATGAGATCAACTCACTTCTTCTACTAGGAGGAGTGTTTTCAAAACCATAAGCGTCTTCTACAAAATTTTAGAAAACCTGATGATGGAGATCAAATTCAATATGATAACGACAAAAACAAGTTTTAAACACTTTGTTTCTCCTCACATAATATGGCTTCAATCTTTCAAACAATGTTTGCCCAATGTTTATATTAGGATTTGAACTACAAAATGACACATACATTTCATGTTGTGTTGTGTCCAACAAATGTTTTGTATGATGTCCATATTCATTATCTCTAACTTTGTGTCTGATAACATCTCTACTATTTGATGAAGGACGAGTATTATCATTCCAAAATAATGCAATCAAATTCATGATTCCATCATCGATCCTATCATAATGAGAAGATCTACACATGAGTGTCCAATTACATTCCAAGGTGATATAATCCAAAATCATTCCCCTCTTAACATATCTTGATATTATTTTCGTACTAAAACCAATCTGAGATGAAACTGAAGATATGTGTCTGTTTCAGGGAACACTGTTACCTACAATGGATGTTAGGATCACTCTTCTTGTAGTGGCCTTACCATTAGATCGAGATCACTTCCCTTCAAAGCTCAAACCTTTCCTAACTTTTTAAATAATATCACTTTGCATGTTAGAAATTTTTCTCTTTTTTGATGTTGTGTCAACACCCAACAATTTTAATGGCTCTTGCAACTTTTTTGTATAAGTACAATTGAAAGCAATTGGGCTTGTTCAAGTGTTTTAAGATTATCAAATTTAGCCATTATTTCCCTTGTTATATTATTCATTGAATTATTTTTAGAGAGACTTAAGGGTTGAACAATAGCAAGTGATCTCAATTTCTCAACATCCATTGCAAGTAAATGATCTAGGTTTCTAATATTAATAGTTTTCTTTACAGTTTGAGCTAGATTTAAATGTTCATCCATACCTGTCTAAGCAAGTGAGTCTAACCCTTCTCCAATTTCCATTGCTTGAGCTTCTATAAGGATTGATCCCAACCCTTCTCCAACATTTATTTATTTCATTTCTTGAGCTTCTCCTTCATATTTTACTTGTTGGTTGTGAGCTACATGCACAATAACAAATTCAATTAGAACAATTTAGAGAAATTTGAAAATTTTAAAACTTGGGCATGTGAAATTGGAAATGCATACCTTCTTTATTTTTAGAATAATATCCCAATCTAGAGCTTCATGATTTTTCTTTTCTCTATCAGGTGACCTTTTTCTTGTAGATTTAGTGAGCCTTCCCTTCTTGTTTCCCATCTCTCTTTTTTTTTTAAAACACCTTTGGAAAAATTAGTAGATTTAAAAAAACTTGCAAATATTAGCTTCACTATACTTCTATTAGAATAAAACAAATTTAATAGATTATTTGTGTTTAAAAAAAATAAAATAAAACACTTTATTTATACCAAAATTAAAAAATGCAACCCAAAAAAAAACTCGATCGACCTAGTTCGTGCAAACACCGCTTGGAAAAAATCTGGTTGTGTGTTTCCCAATGGGCTTTTACCAGCGGGTGTTTGTTTTCCCAAAAGTTGACCTAGTCCCAAAAAGTTGACCTTGTCCCAAAAATTCAACCGAGTCCTCTGAGAAAGTCAACCTAGTCCTAGGTGTTTCTATTTTTCTGATATCTGAGTAAATCTGATTAATGTATATGATGTAATGATATCATTTTATTGTTCTATAATTGCAAGAAACGCCTGAGATGCAGGACATAGAAATATGAAGACTGTGACATTCCTCCAAGGATAATATGATAGTTTGAGATCACAAGATATACATTTGCTGAGAGATATAGGGTTGTAGTGGGTATACCACATTCCACACATTATATTTCACCATGCCATGTTGATGACATTTATAGAGAGGTGGGATGAGGACACATCCACATTTCACCTACCCACAGGTGAAATGATTGTTACATTAGCTCAGAATGATATCGAATCCTGCAACTACCCATCTGAGGATGAACATTGAGATTTGTTACAGATAGATCAAAGATGGATATTGAGAGAGACCAGATATATTTCTCAAAATGGACCCTTTATCGCACATGCAAAGATCATATTCCATTGACGGCATAGTCAAATCAACACATGTTTCACATCTTCCTTTTATGCAATTTATTTTACCAACTATATCATCTCTTTTGTCACATAAAATAGATGAGATCAACTCACTTCTTCTACTAGGAGGAGCGTTTTCAAAACCATAAGTGTCTTCTACAAACTTTTAAAAAACCTGATAATGGAGATCAAATTCAATATGGTAATTACAACAAGAACTTTTAAACACTTTGTTTCTCCTCACATAATATGGCTTCAATGTTTCAAACAATGTTTGCCCAATCTTTATATTAGGATTTGAACTACAAAATGACACATACATTTTACGTTTTTTTTTTTTTTGATCGGTAAAAGGCCGATGCCCTATAAAGATTTTTATTAATATAAATTAATTTTTACATGTGACCCCACTCACTGTAGGCGCTGGTAGGAAAGAGTGGGGTTGAGAAAACCTCCAGCCTTGCCTGGGACCATAGGTCCTGTACTTATACAAAAATTACATGGGCAAACCCATGACTCAAAAATTGTTGAGATTTGTTTATATACATCATTCTCGCAGGGTTTCCTGCATCTCTAGTACAATCGTTAACTATCTAGAATTACAAACTTACAGTGGGCATACCCACTGCTCAAAAATATCGAGGTTTTAATGATACATCTATTACATTTCTATTTTTATGTATACAACTCTGTGTTACATACAATTGAGTTGGTATTATTGTTAGAATCTGTTCTAGAATCTTCGTTTACAAGGTGCTATAGTTGCCTACTTGATAGTATCTTCCTGAAAACCATAGTAGAAACCTTCCATATCTTATAGTTAAAGGCTTAAAAAATAAGTAATATTGAGAAATGAAGAGCTCCAAAATAGTAATATTACCTTCTTTCATAGATGTATTATTAAGATACCTGTCTCGCTGATAGAGAAGTAAATTTAACGTTCCCATTTATGCTTTGTAGTGCCAAAGATCTATTCCAACATTTTAGATTTCTATAGCCTAGGGAGATTGAACATAATAAACACAAACAAAAATCTACAACACAGCACACAACCAGAAAAGATCATGAGAATGTCAAAGGAAATCATAAGGAAATGAGGGGAGACTAAATAAAAGGTGGAAGTGAGTTAAAAGGAGGGATCAAAATAGGAAGAAGCTAAATGCCAAGGATAAAAGACTATCACTAGGTATTAAAGAGAACTAACACATAATAAAAAGTTAAGGTAGAAGCTCGATTATACCACTTGGTATGCATCCCCATTAATTTTAACTCTATATTATTATTCTACATACCATGTATAGGTTGAATAAGATTAATTAGTTGGTTACCAAATTTTCATGCAGACTATTATTGGTAATGTTTGGGTTTGATTTTATATTCTGGTCCATTATAAAAATTCCATTTGCACCTTGGTTTGCCAGCATATCTGCCTCTACATTGCCTTCCCTATATGTATGTCTGATTTCAAATTTCGGGATACTTTCCAGAATTTGGTTTAGTTCCGCTATTTTTGAATTAAGGACCCAGTTAGGTGTTTTCTTAGATCGAATTGCATTGATAATAACTTGTGAGTCTCCTTCTATTATTACTTTAGGTAAGTTTAAGTTCTTACATATTCTTAAACCCTCTAATGCTGCCTTGCATTCTGCCATATTATTTGTGGTGGGCTTAATAGGCATAGAAAATTTAGCAATGACCTCAGCCTTCCAATTTCTAATTAAGCCTCCAATACCTGCTACCCCAGGATTACCTCTAGAAGCGCCATCAAAGTTAAGTTTATACCAACCTACCTTAGGAGGAGACCATTTGCACGAGGCTCTATCTGCCTTTGTTTTTGGTCCCCCCTTGCCATATAAAGGTGGGATATCTAATTCAGGCCACTTGGACCTGATTTTGTTGTCCCAGGATTTGAATGATTCCTCATAGCTCAGACAATCTCTAAGTTTACTGTTAATAATCTCTACAATTGAGGTTTCTATTTTATTGGTGACTATTTCCCATGTTAATTTTTGATCTGTGAAGATTCTCCTGTTATGTTCCTTCCATATTTCCCAAACTAAAATTGATGGGGAAATAGTCCAAATATCTTTGTATAAGTTGTCTTTGTATAGAGATGGCCAAGCTTTGAGTGAGCTTAATAGATCTGGTTGAAGAGTGGATTTGCACCCTAGACACCGATGTAACTAGTTCCAGCATTTTTGGGAAAAGGTACAGTTTAGAAGGATGTGGTTAACATCCTCCAATTGCTTTTCACACAAAGGGCATCTAGAAGGCCCCTTAATGCCCAATTTATTGAATCTGTCAGCTGTCAGAATCTTATTCTGCATCACTGCCCATAGAAACATTCCTTCTTTGGGAAGACAAGATTTATTCCAACAAAGGTTCAAAGGTATATCTATGTTATCCATGTTTTGATCCTGAATGATAGACTTGTATCCCTCCTTTACTGAGTAAATACCATTGTTTAATCTATCCGATCTGATTTTGTGAGCTATCTCTCTGTGTTTCAACACTGTTTTGAGCTTTTGTTTCTCCTAGCTATCCAGGTCTAAACCTTCTAAATCTATCCATTTAGAATATTCTTCCTTGTAAAGATAATCCTTGATGTAAACACCTATAGAATTTTTACAGACTTCCATGAACTCTTGAGAAAAACCTAATTTGTTTAAGGGGGTGAGGCCTGCCCAAGAGTCATCCCAAAATAGGGCTTGGTCCCCGGAGCCTACATCCCATGAAAAATATTTATTGATGATCCCACGATAATCCTTTATGAAGTTCCAGATCCGTGATCCTTTTACATGCCTTTGTGTCCTGAATATGTTGATAGGGTCCACGTCAGGGACGTATTTGTGTAGTAAAATCAAAGCCCATTTACTACTAGATTCCTGATAGAGTCTCCATATAAGTTTAGCTCCAAGAGCTTGGTTTTTCCATAATAAGTTTTTGATGCCCAGTCCCCCCTTGTTGATTGGTTTGCATAAAGTATCCCATTTGATAAGGGCTACTTTTTTGTCTTCAGAAGGGCCTTGCTAGTAGAAATCTCTAAACATTTTATCTAAATTTTTTTTAACATTAATCGGAAGGGGAAGAATTGACATATGATACATGGGTATAGCCGATAGGACTGACTTAATCATGGTAGTCCTACCAGCTTTTGTAATCCATCTTCCTTTCCACGAGCTTTTCTTGTCTTGTATTTTGGTGAGAACTTGTTGCCAAAGTTTGGAGGATAAAAGACCTTTATCTAGGTCTATACCCAGGTATTTGCAGGGGAATTTACCGACTTTATACCCCATTACTTTACAAATTTCCATTTCTATTTTCATAGGTCTATTGATAAAGAAAATTTCTGACTTTGAGGGATTTACCCATTGACCAGAGGCTTTCGCATACATATTAAGGATGACTTTAAAAGCTTTAGCTTCTTGACAGTTGGCTATGCCTGGTAAAATTGTGTCATCCGCAAACTCTTGGTGAGTTATATTTGGTACATTCTCCGATGCCTTTAACCCTATGATTTTTCCTTCCAATTGTCTCTTTGTTATTGATCTCCCTAGCGCTTCTGCCATAATGACATAGAGGAAAGGGGACAGAGGGTCCCCTTGCCTAATTCCTCTTGAGATATTAAAGAAACCTTCCGG
>MU223445.1:244861-265400 GCA_018584345.1 Thuja plicata | reverse complement strand
ACTTTGTCGTATGCTTTCTGGATGTCTACCTTAATAAGCATACTAGGATCCTTAGTTAATTGAGCAGTGTGAATTATTTCTTGGGCAATGATTATCCCATCAAGGATCGATCTATTTGCTACAAAACTTGTTTGTTCTTCCAAAATTATATTCGGGAGAAGAGTTTTAAGTCTGTTTGCTAGGCATTTTGATAGAATTTTATAGATAGTATTGCATAGAGATATTGGTATAAAATCTCCTGGGTCTGAGCAATCATTTTTCTTTGGAATTAGAGAAAAAAAAGTGTTGTTAATTTCATTTATTAATGAGCCTGAGTTTCTAGTAGCTTCTATCGCTTTCCACACCTCCTCCCCAACAAAATGCCAACATTTTTGAAAAAAAACCGCTTGAAAGCCATCTGGGCCTGGGGCTTTATCCGGATGGAGTTGGAAAACTGCTAATTTAACCTCATCTAAGGATAGTTTACTATTAATCATCTTGTTGTCTGCTTTCGTTATCATCTTTGGGATAGACTTCAATATTTCATTTTGTGCTTTGAGGTCAGTTGCTTCAGTGTTATTCAGAAGAGATTGATAAAATTGTGTTAGTATGGCTGATATTTGGAGCGGGTCCTCAGTAGTATGACCCTCGTTATTTTTAATTTTGGATATTCTACTGATGCTTCTTTTGAAATTAGTGGTATTGTGAAAATTTTTTGTGTTGTTGTCTCCTTCCTTAAGCCAGGACTCCCTCGACTTTTGTTTCCAGAAGATCTCTTCCTTAAGAAGGATAGCATTGTATTTAGCCATGAACTCTTTTTCTTTGTGGTAGCTTTGTTCGTTCATACCATTTTCTATTACTATATTGTTAAGGTCTGCGATATCTTGTTGTATTTGATGTTTTTCTTCAAATATATTGTTGAAATTTCTCTTACTCCATTCTAAAGCTTTATTTTTAATAATTTTTTATTTTGATGTTAAGAAAAACATTCTAGAGCCTTTTACTAAGATTCCGTTCCACCATTCTTCCAGAAGGTTAGTAAATTTTGGGTTTTGGAACCACATAAACTCAAATTTAAAAGGATTTCTAATTGGTTTTCTCATCCTCAGTAATCGAGAGTCTGACGGGGAAGTGGTAAGACCCTGCCTCAGGGAGGATTTATGAATTTATTAAATGATTGGCACTTTCAAAGCTTGTCTTTATAAAAAGCCTATATAATTTTTCTACAATATGACTGAAACTTGTTCGTCTATTGTTCCAAGTATATATACCATTGGTTGTATTGATGTTGATCAAATGGTTATCAGAAACCCATTTGCTAAAATCTTTTTGAGCTTGTGAAATATATTTTGATCCCCCAAATTTTTCTTCAGGATGTAGGATTGTGTTAAAGTCTCCTCCAATAATGTGAAAAACTTCTAAGCTATTTATCAAGAAATGATGAATCTCTTGCCAGACTCTTCTCTTATCTTCATTAGGAATGGGCCCATAGACATTAATTAAATTGAATTTTAGATTGGATTTAAGACTTTTAATTTCTAAGCTCATCCAGTTTTCATTTTTAGATGCAAGTTGTGCTGAAATTTTCCTAGGGTCCCATAAGACTGCTATCCCTCCGGAGGATCCTATAGCAGAGGCTATTTCTAATTTCCATATTCCTAATTTATTGCTGAACTTAGTACTTTCTTCTTTGCTAACTTTAGTCTCTTGTAGTAGAATTATTTCTGACTTGAAGTTATTTAGATATCTTTTCATCAATCTCTGTTTGTTAGGGGCATTTAATCCCCTAACGTTCCAAATAGTGACTTTCATTGCTCCTAGGGAAGGCTCTTCCCCTTCCCTGTGTACAAAATGTCAGCAATTTTCTTTTGGTTGCCTGCGTTACCTGCTATATTTCTAAGTTCTATAGCTGATTTCCTTCCTCTTTTCTTTTACATTTTATTAATATTCGGGGTGCTCATACTTCCTCTGTTCATTGCTATGCCCAGCTGTCTGTCCTCATTTGTAATCTTGAAGAGGCCATCAATAGAGTCCTTTATAGATAATAAATTTACATTATTTTTAATGTTGATCTTGTTTTTCTGTTCAGAGGAGAGATGATCAAAGTCTGCATGTAGATGCAAGTCCTCCTTTTCAATAATTTCCTTGCCATATGTCTCGATTAAATCTTCTATACTACCTGATTGATCCAGATCCAGAGTATCCATCTCTATAGGGATTGAGGTGGCTGGTTCCTCCCCCATTTGATTTGTGTTATTGGCTGTCTCCCGATCAAGGACATTTTTATTGAAATTTTCTTTATTTGTATTTTCTGTTTGAGTTAAGTCCTCATTACTCAGAATCAGATTAAAGTTGTCTTTATTTGTATCTTTATTGTTAAGATTAGAGGGTTCTGTGTATTTATCCGGGAGGAATTTATCCAAGACTCCCATTTCCAAGGGGGCTTAATGAGTAGGTGAAGGTAACCTACCATTTTCTTCCTCCAGATCCTTTAGAATACATTTTTGAATCATTATGATCAGAGTTTCCTTTTGGTATTTTAGTTCATCTAGATCACAGATTTCATCAAGGAATGTGTCCATGAGCTCATCTGTAAAAGACTCTCCAGGGTAATTAATAATAGTATTGACTTCTTCTTTGCATTTATCATCAGGTTCTTCTATAATTGTTGCATTCAGACAGTCATTTTTAACAACCTGATCCTATCTTATGTCAGTCTTACTTATGTCCAGATCAGGCTTATCTATTTGTTGTTGACAGAAATTAGATATTTGATCTCCTGTTATAAGATCTTTCCCTTTATCTATGTTATCTTTATCTGATGTGGTGGTGACTTTATTATCACTTTTAATATTGATTTCCTGGGCTAAAACCTCAGAATTTCTAATACTAAGAGTTTCAAGATCTTCTTTAAGAGGAGGGGAATCTGAGAATAAGGGATTGTCATAGATAATTACCGGGGTACAACTATTATCAAGAGAGGGAGGGGTAGCTGCTGATTTTTATTTTTCTGTGTCTTGGAAAAAGAGGCCTCCTTTGTCCTTATTAAGGATAAACTTGACATTTCTATCAGTGCATGAGGGGGAATCTATGAGGTTCTGCAAAAGGTCAAAATTTAGTAATTGTTCTGCCTCCCGAGTTTCAATAAAATCATCCATAATTAATGGATTAATAATGATATGGTTTGAGTTGTAGCATAACTGAAAAGGAGAAATGAATTTCTTATGAAAATTCATTTTGACTACAATGGTTGACTCAGCATGATCATGCTTATTTTTAATTGTTCTTTTGTATTCTCCAATCCTATTTCCAATGTTTTTAAGAATCTCAGGTTGGTTAAATTCTAGTGGTAGGTTTCTTAGAACTATTGCTTTTTCAATCAAGAAATCCACTACCTTAATAGGGTTGAATAAGGAGAACCAATTACAAACAAAGAAAGAGATCTTTCTATACTTTAAAAAACCTTTCTCCATAATTTTCTTTTTAAGACTACTACAATTACAATTCAAGAAAATAAAGTTTTCTGGCAGAATAGTAATACTTACCTTAGTCAGGAGTTGGGAGATTAGTCCATCAGCTATATCTGTTATAGATGCCCCTGTTCCCAGCCACTTACATATTACACCTGTTTCTACACAAACATTCTATTTTTGTAATATGCATTTACTGTCCAAATTAATCTTATGATAATTTTTCCCAAGAAATCCATAGATAGTGTTTGAAACTATGTTGTTGCCATGCCTATGTGGCGGAGAATATATATCTTTAGTGGTCTTAGGCATTGGTACCTTAGAGTTCTTATTGGGTTTACCCGAGATAGGGTTATGACCCTTTAGGAATTCCTTGTTTGTCCTCTTGTGTGGAGGAGAATAACCCTGATGGGCCTTATGAATAGAATCATAACCAGAATGCAATGCAGAGCTATCTATTACATTTTTATTCACCATAATTTTCCCTCCAGTTTTAAATCCTAGGGTTTTGTTAAGGAGAGGGGGAGACAAGCCCAAATCTGTATGCAATTTCTTGCAAACCAGATTTGGTTTCTCCCGCTGTGTTCCTTCTCCTTTCAAAACCCCCTTATTCTGATTTTTCCTTTTCTTTGGTGTTTTCAATTTTTCCAGAATGCCAAAGGAATTTTTCAAATCAATTTTATTGGGACAATTTTTGTCTATAGATGATCTTACCACTTTCCTTATCGTAACCGTTTGCCATGTCTCTTTGTTGGTAATTCTAACAACAAGAGGCATCGGAGCCACCGTCGACCTTCCTCCCCCCTTTGCAGACAGAGGGTCATTGGAGTATGCTACCGGATTCCTCCTAGATCTCGGGGCCTTGACGGTCTCGGTTGCTGCATTTTTTCGTAATGCATATTTAGTCTTTGAGAAGATCTGTATCTGCCGATCTAGGGCATCTACTGAAAAGACTTTCAAGGATGGATGCTCATGTGTTTTTTCAAGACCCTTGGTGGCCGAAGTATATCTTCTGTTCTCAGCCAAGGGCTTTGCAATATCTCCTAATTCCATAGTTGTTGGGAGTTCTGTTGGCTTTGATTCCTTCATACTTCTTTCCTTTTGTTTAGCAATGAACCCCTTAAGATGATCATAATCTGGATGGGGTTGTACATTTTTTGCCCTGCAATCTTCCTTCTTATGATCGTAAAGCCAACATTTGAAACAATAACCAGAAAATTTCTCATTCGAAGCGGCCGGATTTTGAGCATCTCCCTTAGAAGTGGAATTGTCATGCTTTTTTGTAGCAATACAAGCTGAATCTAGATTGAAATGTATCAACCCTAGGTTTATCTGCCGCTGTTGGAAGGCCTTCTTCCTTCGAATATGAGTATTACGCATTTTTGCTGAGATGAATATTTAACATTTCTGATGAGACAATAGAAAGCAGTTCTATTGATGAATACCTAACAACATTTGCCGGCAAACCGTGAAGAAAATGTCCAATATTTCTGTCACTGTCAGCGTTTATCTCAACTAGGGTTTATTTTTCATCTTCTTCCCTCTGGAACAGACGCTCACGTGAAATGGAAACCCTGCGGTGGTGGTTTGAATCACAGCAGAGCAAGGTGGCTATATATATTATAACAGGAACTATCAATATGGTTGTTTGACAGAATAACTGCTGCTGCTTTGACAATTCTGAATTCGAAGAAAATCGTTGCTGCTGCTTTGACAATTTCTAGATTTGGAGTTCTGATTGTATGCCTTCAAATCTGAATTTTGTGATCTCTTAATTGTCTTTAAATCTGTGCCCTCAAATTGTTCGATATATGTGCTCGGTATTTAATCAAAATCTGCCCACCTAGGGCTTCTTTATGTTTATCCAAGATTGCTACCGATCTACACTTTCATATGCAATCTACTCTAAGTCTGATGTATAGATCGCTTGTTTTCACTAAGACCAATGATCTTAATGTCCAAATTTCTGCTCTGAAATTCGCCGACACATACATTTTATGTTGTGTTGTGTCCAACCAATGTTTTGTATGATGTCCATATTCATTATCTCTAACCTTGTGTCTGATAACATCTCTAATATTTGATGAAGGACGAGTATTAGCATTCCAAAATAATGCAATCAAATTCTTGATTCCCTCATCGATCCTATCATAATGAGGAGATCTACACATGAGTGTCCAATTGCCTTCCAAGGTGATATAATCCAAAATCATTCCCTTCTTAACATATCTTGATATTATTTTTGTACTAAAACCAATCTGAGATGAAACTGAAGATATGTTTCTGTTTCAGGGAACACTGTTACCTATAATGGATGTTAGCATCACTCTTCTTATAGCGGCATTACCTTTAGATCGAGATTGCTTCACTTCAAAGCTCAAACCTTTCGTAACTTTTTCAATAATATCACTTTGCATGTTACAAATTTTTCTCTTTTTTGATGTTGTGTCTACACCCAACAATTTTAATGGCTCTTGCAACTTTTTTGTATAAGTACAATTGAAAGCAATTGGGCTTGTTCAAGTGTTTTAAGATTATCAAATTTAGCCATTATTTCCCTTGTTATATTATTCATTGAATTCTTTTTAGAGAGACTTAAGGGTTGAACAATAACAAGTGATCTAAATTTCTTGACATCCATTGTAAGTAAATGATCTAGGTTTCTATAATTAATAGTTTTCTTTACAGTTTGAGCTGGATTTAAATATTCATCCATACCTGTCTAAGCAAGTGATTCTAACCCTTCTCCAATTTCTATTGCTTGAGCTTCTATAAGGATTGATCCTGACCCTTTTCCAACATCTATTTATTTAATTTCTTGAGCTTCTCCTTCATCTCAAGTACTTGTTGGTTGCGAGCTACATGCACAATAACAAATTTCATTTGAACAATTTAGAGAAATTTGAATATTTTAAAACTTGGGCATGTGAAATTGGAAATGCATACCTTCTTTATTTTTAGAATAATATCCCAATCTAGAGCTTCACGATTTTTCTTTTCTCTATCAGGTGACCTTTTTCTTGTAGATTTAGTGAGCCTTCCCTTCTTGTTTCCCATCTCTCTTTAAAAAAAACACCTTTGGAAAAATTAGTAGATGCAAAAAACTTGCAAATATTAGCTTCACTATACTTCTATTAGAAAACAACAAATTTAATAGATTTTTTGTGTTTTAAAAAAGAAAAAAAAACACTTTATTTATACCAAAATTTAAAAATGCAAACCAAAAAAAAACCTTTGTCGACCTAGTTCGTGCAAACACCCCTTGGAAAAAATCTTTCTATGCGTTTCCCAATGGGCTTTTACTAGGGGGTGTTTGTGTGAAGGGGCCTTCACACGAACCCCCCCCCCCCAAACCCCTTTGGATGAAGGGGTGTTCGCACGATGACACTAATTTGGGATTTTTTGGTAAAGGACACTAGAATTCTACAGAATTCATCCCTTTGGAGGCCTCAATCAAGGGGCAAATAAGAAAATATTCTAAAACAAAATTATGACATATTATGATACTCTAATTAAGCTTTGCAATGACTATAATTTTGATATATATTGAGTTCCTTGCGACATTCTATTTTTAGTTTAATTAAACATAGGTTGTCTAGCCATTTAGCGACCTCTCTCTTCAATGCTTCGGTTAAAAATAGAAAATTAGGAAAATATTATGGAAAATATGTGTCCAATAGATACTTATGTTAGCTTTCTCCTAGAAATAAAATAAAATTTTATATATGTCACTTCATGACTCAATAAACCCTACAAATTTAAACCAAATTGAAAAAAACCAATTGGATCCTTTAGGTATATATTTTAAAAACCTAACCTCAAAATAATTATGTTGCTATTATTATTATTTTTAAATTATGTCAAACCGAGTGACAATCACTCTTTAAAAATACTTCCTCCACGACTTCTTTCTCCAAAATAATCATTACACTCAAGTTCTTCAACACATTGCTTCCCATGGATACATCACAATCGCTCCTCAGGTTATATACTTTGATCCTCTGCACAGTCTGGTTTAACATATTTCAAATTTGTATGGATTTGAAGGAAACTGTTACGGACTTCCAAAAATTGTAGAGAATAAAGGAAGAATTTTATGTTTATAATGGTTGAAGATTGTAAGGAATAGTTGATCTTGACATTTTTCTAGTTAATGAATATAAATTGACTCAGATTGTTAATTGATCCATACGTTTTCGAGTTTTGATGATGATTTTATTTACTTATTTTGATGATGGTTTCTTCTGTTTAACAGTCTGCTTTTTGAATAAAGTTACTAAAGAATAGTTTATTCAGACCTTTTGTTTGAAAATAATTTATTCAGACATTTTCCTGAATTATTGATTCAGATATTTTTGTGTTTGAAAGAATCACTGAGTTAGACATTTAACTATTTTAAATAATTTCTAAGGTGTTCCAAATACCTGCACTCAAGCTGTTCGAAAGAATTGTAGACAAATCCCCAGCTACGCATATTGTGAGACATCTGGCAAGATTGAAATTAGCTCCATATTTTTGACAAGTTGTAAGTATTTACACCTTTTCCCTTACTATTAAAAAAGGGAGAGAATGATATGATAAATTAGTAAAGGGGGAAAATGATAAAAGGGAAAGATAAGGTGAGAAGGGAGGATAGTATAAAGGCAAGTATACATACATGTATATACATATACTATACTGACATATACACAAGGGGAGTCATAATGACAAAGTGAACACTTGGTGTACATTACTAAACATTTTAGCATTTTGCACATATCAATTTTTGATACTAATGTCAAAGGGGGAGATCAAAGACATATTTTTCCATTAGTATGAAAGGAAAAATAGTTTTGAAACTGTCGGTAACACCAACACTGAAAGACAGATTTAGTGCAAAGTGACAGACAAGTTCAAGGGAACCCGAAAAAACAATGCAAACTGAAAATGTTGAAGTGGAACCCGACAAGCAGAATACAATATAACCTAACAGAGAGTTCACAAAAGAACATCGACAGACATACTAAAGAGAAAATCGAGCACTAGTCTATCGATAGACAATTAGAATCCCAAGAAAAGTGGATCTGACTTCCACGTCAGATAAAACACTTATGTTTTATATTTAGCTTTGAATCCATTTCTTGAGGGACAAGAAATATGATTTTAATTATTTTAATCAGTCAAACTAATTAGAAACATGCAAACTAGGAGATCAAGGTCAAATTGTAAACCTTTGATCATGGAGTTATCATTGTTATGCGTGAAACTCATTTAGGTAAAACTCATTGTATAAATAGATCTGTAATCAATCAAAATAGGGGGATGTGATGATGATTGTAGCCGCAGACACTTCTATGGATTAGAGGAAAAGTTTTATGCAGATGAATAGTCAAAGATGAAATCAGTTGTCAAGAACAAGAACAAAGGCTACCAAATAGAACAAAGATATTTATCAATCACTATAGGTGATAAATGTATAGGTAATCTTTAATGGGTCTGTAATTAGCAATTGTAGATGGCATATACTCAAGTCGGTGAATATTTTTGACTACATTCTTACAAGTGTAGCAAATAGAAAAATTCCTTGAGAAAGGTGGATTTAACGATCCTTTGTAAATCTCTAAACCGAGTGCACACTAAACAATGTTCCTAAAGCTCTTAACAATGTATACCTTAACCAATCTCCACATGATACTCCTAACAGGGTAGATCATCAGAAGTGATTAAAATTGTAAGCCTTAACTGGCCCCTTCCATTTTGTTGATAGTGAAGTTTTATAGGTTCCATCCCCACCATAGTTTTTACCTTCTAAAAAGGGTTTTCTACAATACCAAATCTTGTGTCATGTGTCATTACATTTCATGAATGTTTCTATGAATGTTTACATGCTAATGGAGTTTATGAATTGATATAACATACACAAAGATAGGATAGAACATATGGTTGGTAATACAATTTATTAAATAAAGGATTAAGGTTAAGTGATAAAAATTTTAAGGGTAATGATTCACCCCTCCCCTCTCAGTACACCATTCTATTATTTCCAATAATTATATAGTGTGCACTGACTTATGAGAAGTAGTAGAAGAAAAGTGCCACATTGCATGCTAGTAATGTAAGAAATAGATGTGTATACTTAACCACAATGAGTGGCAAAAGTATAAGGCACATTTCTATGAAAAGAATAACACCTCCACATGGCACACTAATAACATTAACATGGGGAGCCATTGTTTGCCAAAGTCAACTATTGTAAAAGAAAGATAATATATAGGTGCATTTGTTTTTCCTATCTTATTAAAATTTTAAATCATATGTAATTCGACAATTTTCAAAGAAGCATAATTCAGAAAATTTATCAAGGATCTGATTTGAAAACCTTACCTTCTGGTTTCTTCTAAAAAGATTTGTCAACGAAGGTTGTTGGTTGTTCTCCTCAGTTCACTTCCTACATCTATTTTTGATTTGGGCAGAATTAAAAAAAAATGAATCATTTCCAAGAGAAGATTAAAACATTTTTCAAGGAACTTTTCATACAAATGATGCATTCAACATTCTACATATGGATATGAATGAAGAGGATATTTATAAGCACTTTTTTTTTTTAAAGTGAAGCCTAACTTGAAAAATTAGTTTTCTTAACAGTTTTTGGGTACCTCATGTTATTGGGAACACAGACACAACAACTACAAATGACTAATATTATAAATAGTGTCAAGTTCCTATTGAAATAGTTGCATGCTAGACAAAGAACTTTTATTTTATTAATAGAAAATTTTTCACGGATTGGTGGAGTCTACGTGTCAATTTTCTGGCCTTGGTTCCATGAAACCTCTTATGTTTTGTTGTAGGGTCCTTCAAATAAAAGCAAATAGTATTTTTTTTTAGTTTAGCATTTTGCTAAAAGCATCTCACTTTCCTTTAGATATATAAAGTGACTACTCACATAAATAAACAATTTGTTATTGTGTAAAATTTAATAGGACTCTTCAATTATGACTAATATGTAAGAGGTATTAGCTGTAATATTCTAAGTTTATGCTCTTTAATTGTTATATGTTATTTATTTATATTAAGTTAAATTATAGAAACTAAGTTATAATTTGAATGAAAGGAGATTTTGTTTACTTTTGGAGCTTTCAAATTACACTGCAAAATATAGTTTATAGGACTTTGAATGACATTGTAATTTTAACCATGACCTATTGTTGCTAATATTGAGTAATATGGTGTAGGTCCAACATATCAAGTAAAATAATTTCTTGGGGGCATTTATAGTTACTTGGCCAAGTTTGCGAAATTCACAGTTCGGAGGCAATACTTTATGTAGTTCGAACTTTAGAACTTGTGAAGTTTTTTTAGTGGAACAAGGAGGAGGGCCATTTAAATTTTTTCTTAAAAGAATACATACAATTGAAAATAGTGTCTCAAAACCATTACTGGCTAATAAGGGGGGAAAGATGTGGCTGTTTATTGTGAATTGGTCTGATATTGCAATTTTTATTGCAAATAACTTTAGTCACATTTCATGACTGCCACAATTTACTCAGCAGATTTATTTTTGGTTATTTAAATGGGGATAGTTTCAGCTATTTGTCAGTGCTTTCTTTGGACTATCAGTATTTTTTGGACAATGCTAGAGCAACAATTTTCTATGGTCTACTACTCTTTCATCTCAGTTGTTGGATCATTGTTGCAATTTGTTTTACCACATAGGATATTTTGAAGGAGTCATGCCTAATCCCTATCAAATTCTATTTGTTCCATATTCATTCAAAATGATGACAATAACCGTTCATATTTGGGTGGCTGACAAGTTTGTTTGTTTGGAGGCCAAAGCATTGTTGATGACAATTATTCAATTGTGTATTGTCATTGATGATACACATGTATATGCTCTTATGTAGTGATGTTACACAAATGTTTGCATCCAAACTGAGCATAGTTAGTGTATGCCAAGTGAATTGTAGTGTTTTTCAAGCTTATTCGGGTATTAAAGAAATTCAGTTCTTACTGAGTTCACTCGGGCATTACAGTTAATGTCAGCATTGAAGAATTTCAGTATTGACTAAGTTAAACAGTTAGTGTCAGCTGACTAATAGATGATTACATTTTATGTTTAATTGGTTATAGAGGTCGACTTGACAAGGTCTATCATATATATATAAGGTCAAGTTTGGATTTTAAAGTAGGTAATTGAGTTAGTGAATGAACATGATATGAAGAGCAGAAGGGAAATTAGGTGGGATTTTGATTAAGGATAGATCATCCAGACATATCTGCAATAGAATAATTGATCACTGAGGATCCAGTTTACAACCAGAGCAAGATCTGAATCAACAAAGATAGTTGCATGTACAATCAGGTCAATCCATTGTTACTTTCTAAAAATTTTAGCAGTGATTCATATCTCTTAACAGAGTAGACTTAATAGTCTTTTGTAAATCCTCTCACAAGGTGAAATTTCTATATTGAAGTGTTTTGAAGACCTCTAACAAGGCCACTCCTTACAGGGTGATTAAATCCTCTAATAGGGTCACACCTAACAGTGTGTTATTGTAACCTTTAACAGGATTGGCTCCTAACAGGGCTCACTTCACAAGAGTGAAAAATAATAACTAGTTGCAATTGGTGGTTTTTTCCATATTGGGTTTCCACGTTAAATATTGGTGTCATATGTGTTCATTTACTTTATGCTTTATGTTTCTGCACATAATCTCTAAAAGGATAATTACTTTGAACATCTTAAGATTGATTGGTTCTTCGAGTTACAACAAAATATCTTAATTGACCGAGTGACAGTGATATATTATTTAAGACATCTAAGGGACTTGGATTTTTTTTATAGTATTTGATTCACCCCTCCCCTCTCAGTTACTCATCTCATTTCCAACAAGCATGTCAATTTTCAAAGGTGGTAAACATGGTTCATCAGGCCCAAACTCCAAAGAAAACTATTCAATTTTTCTCTCAATGTATGCATTGATAGCTTTGTATTTGATATTAAGACTCAATGTCATTCCAGAATTTGAGAATTCTAAAATTTTAAAACATTAAGATAATATGTATTGTGCATCAACTATCTAGTTCTGAAACCTTAGAAATGTTTTCAATTCAGAATGTTGCTTATTGATATTTGTGGAATCTTCTAAAATTTTTATTGGATATTTATTATCAGAGTTTTAGCTGGTACCAACCTCATATTCCTCATGTGAGATTTTGCAAATAATTATATGGAAATTTATGTCTTGATTATGTAACAGGAAGGGAAATAAAGTAATAAATAGAAGCGTAACTAACATTTAAGATTTTTGTTTGCATTAGAAAAACATTTAGATTGAGTTGAAGCATCTGTCTAGCCTGAATATTTGTAATTGTAATTGTTTCGTAGGTTGCCATTTTTTTTAAGTTTTTGGATCTAACAAACTTGCAGCCTTCATTGCTGAATTTTTGGTTATTGTGCTTGTATTAGTTTTGCTATACCAATATTATAATTAACTAATTAAATATAATAATTATTAGATAACTAGTATTACGTATAATTATACATATAATAATTGATCTATGTTATAATAGTAAACATATAATAATAACTTATTATCATATTCATTATTAATAACATCTATAATTATGTAAAGTAATTATTCTACTATTTATTGGGTAAGTGCATAAAGATGGGGGACCAAAAAGGGGGTATAAGATGCCACATTTTTTATGAAATCAGCAAACTCTGAACTTCAACGAGAAATTGAGGATCGTTACACTCAAAATTTTAAAATGTGACAAAAACAAGATTTGTTATACTCAGAATATAGTTTCTAAAATACTAATTTATTTTAAAAATGGTGGAGATTAAGGCCCTCAAAAAGGGGGAGCGCAAAAAGTGGTCCAGTTTTTTGTGAAAAACATAACATAGCGTCTGGTGTGCTCCCCCTTTAAAATGTTAACTTTTTTTAAAAAAAATTAATCACTCTAGTGAGAAATTAGCTAACACCACCTAGTTTGTCTCGGATTTTTCTACTAATTTTTTGATGAAAGTTTGATTTTTTGCCATTTTACGAAGTGGACACATTCTGAAAACATGAGATTTTTGTGTGCTCCCCTAAAAATCATTGAAAACTAATTGAAAATAATTTTTTTTTTTTAAAGTGTGTAAAATGGAGTCTAGTTTATGAAAATGTAATTTTTTTCAAAATTTGATGAACGAGCAAAAATCTAAGCCCAAATGAATACACGGTTGTTTTTTACACAAATCGAACATACTTAGAAAAGAAATTAAAAATGAAAAGCTAAACATAATGATAATTCAACATAAATTATATCATTAGATAGCTATCAGATAGATCTAAAATATCACATCATCTAATTTTATCATTATTGAACCATGTGCAAACCTGACGGGGAGCACACAAGAAAAAATGTTATTTTTCTATGTTTGCTGGAAAACAGGTCTCAGACCTATTTGAATCCTCTAGGCCTTTGGGTTGGAACTCCAAGGAAAATCCAAGCCTTAGGCTTGTTAAATGTCAATGTCATTAAAAGGGTGCACACCCTATACTCACTATAGGGAATACGCCCCATATGGCATACACACTATAGGGCGTACGCCCTATATTAGACACAGAATGACAAAAGGAGAGAGAGGGAGAGAGAGAGAGAGATCTTCGACAACTGTCTTTGAGAATTCCTTGGTTGTTTGCCATTTTTTTCCACGACTTCATGTTGCAATCCTTCTTAGCTCTCCAGCTCTCAGTTAAAGAAACTAAAAAGAGAAAATTGGACAAACATGTCATGAGACCCAGGGTAGTAAGAAAGGTCACTTCACTGAAAATCTACATGTAATAATCATATCATGCATACCAAAAATAAGTTATCCTGATACACATGCACACAAATTGTAACAAGGTCTAGCGATGATATTTTCACATGTGACATCCATTGGATTAATATATAATGTCAATCACTAGAGGTGAAACAAGTATTCAAAGATTGTTAAAGATAATGCCAAATACTAGAAGTGAAACAAGATAATGTCAAATACTAAAAGGGAAACAAGTATTCAAACATTGCTGCATACCTCTCTCTCTCTCTCTCTCTCTCTCTCTCTCTCTCTCTCTCTCTCTCTCTCTCTCTCTTTGAGNTCTCTCTCTCTCTCTCTCTCTCTCTCTCTCTCTCTCTCTCTCTCTCTCTCTCTCTCTCTCTTTGAGAATTCCTTGGATGTTTGCCATTGTTTTCCATGACTTCATGTTGCAATCCTACTTATCTCTCTAGCTCTAAGTTAGACAAACTAAAAAGAGAAAATTGGACAAACATGTCATGACACCCAGGGTAGTAAGAAAGGTCGCTTCATAGAGAATATACATGTAATAATCATATCGTGCATACAGAAAATAGTGTGTCAAGTTAGGCTCGAATGCATTGTACACCCCTTACATCATTCAGAATCCTTAGGAATTCATAGAAAATAGAAGATTGATTTCCATCTAGTCCATGCCTAGTGCACCTATTATTTCCTGACAAATTATTACAGGGGCTTCCACCCATTATAAGATCAAAACCTCCAATTGAGTTAATCATTCTCAAGTCTTTCTACTGTTAGATCCTTCACATCCCCCACCTTAATTAGTTTACCCTTTTGATATGATTTTTCCCACCAGATTTTGAGAATAAGCCTATTTTGTTTGAAAATTTCTATAGATAAAACATAATTGAGTAGAATACCCAAACGATGAAAAGCAATTTCTGCACCCCCAATTCTAGAGAATAGAGAAAGGACATTTATCCCCTTTGGATAAATAGGCTTTAAAACAGAAAGGTGGTATCATATCATTTCTACCCAGAAAGCATTTCCATAGGATCATATACGCTCTATCCTGGAAGAACAGATATGTGTGTGGCAAAGGTAAAATCTAACAATACTTTTGATATTTAGGAAATGCATCTTCAATTGTCTTTGGTGGCAAAGGTAAATATGAAAATGATTATCAATAGGAAGGCTATGCACGTAGCCACATTTTATACTAAAAACTGAAAAGTACTTAGAATCCATAAATTCTGGTTCAATGTTATGGAGATATTAGGATATTTTTTCCCAAACACCCCTTAGTGTATTAAACACATTTTCAAAATAAAAATAGGGGGGTCCTTGTACAAAATTTTTAAGCTCTAGCCGACGATCGACAAGGTGACCTAGAACTCCAAAGTCAACCAATCCTTTAACATGGCATGGTAAACAAAAATTCATATCATCTTCTAGAGACAAACCTTTGAAAGACGTACTTCCTTCCAAGTTTATCTTCTGAAATGGTTTCTTGTGATGGGTTTCATTGTGATTCTTTAGTCTTTCATTCAATCCCAACAAAAGGAAACCTTGGTTAGCATGACTAATCAAATTGATGGCCGCAAGATTATAATTGGTAATGGACTCTCTCTCTCTCTCTCTCTCTCTCTCTATCTCTCTCTCTCTCTCTCTCTCATTTTGTGTGTCTAACATAGGGCATATGCCTGTACGCCCTATAGGGCGTGCACCGTATGTAAGAAAACAAAAAATGGTAATAAAGGTAAGTAACTCATGAAAGAGGCCCACTTTTAACTGTTGTTGTCTATTTTTTATAGTCAGCTCGACAAATATTCACTTTTTTATGGTGTTGAAAATCACAAATAAGTATATTATATCAATTTGCAACACATTTTTGTTCAGAAGTCAACATCGAAGAATGAAAGTCAATCAATCTTCACAAAAAATTGATCCATTGAGGTAATTTTTTTATTTTTTACATGTGAATTGTGAATAAAGAGTCTTTTTGTACATGCTCCGAGATGCCAGGGAATTCTAGGAACAACCTTGTCACTGAGGCAAAGAGGCTTAAACGTTACCGACCACTATGGAGCCAAGTGTCCCTCAAGGTGCACCAGAAAAAAAAAAATATTGATATTCAGGAGTTCATTTATCAGAGTTCTCAAGGGGTATCAATGATGTGTTAAGTGCTATAGGACTGTGTCATAAAGACCTGCGATAACCTATCTCAGATTTTGGAGATTAGCTTCTATTTTCATTTGCTGATCCAATCTCAGTTGATGCCAAAACTTGCAATGTTGCATAGTTGAAAGATGACACATTGCATATCTTGAAAATCGCTCATCGTGGCATCAAACCATCTCTGCCAATAGCTCTAGAATTCTGGGAATGCCCCTATCATGGAGGCGAAGAGGCTTGAATGTTTTCGACCACTATGGAGCCAAGTGTCCCTCAAGGTGCACCAGGCACTACAACATTTGGGGTCAAATTTTGACCCCAATTTGCAATGACACCACCATTTGTATGTGATTTTTGTGTTTTTTTTTCAAGTGCCCCCGATGCTATTGTAATAATGATGATATAGTCATAATTGTGACACCTTCGTGATTATAAAAAAAAAAAGAATAAGAAAGGCTCATTTCTAATTTACCGTGATCACATACTGTCATGCACAAAGAGGGCATACTGTGGAAGTTGCTTGGCATCTTGGTATATGGCAGCCATGACTTGAGGTAGGCATTCAGGCTTTGTCTTCTCATTAACTAAATTTCATTTTGATGGCATTTGTTGATTTAATGGCACAATATGAATGTTAATACTGTAATTGTTTACATCTTTGCATTTGGAATGCTTGATGACCTGTGAGCTTTGAGAGCTAGGGCATCATTGCTATTATCTTCAAGCTGGCATTGTGTGAAGTGTTTGATCTCTCTTTATTTGTTTTGTTGTTGATAATCACTATGTGGTACTACCCGTTTATGATCATTTCATGAGGAAATTCCTTGATGGCTCACGGGTTGCAGGCTAGGGCATCATGTATTGTTTATTAGCTCACTGTTTAATATTGGCATTGTTTACATCTTTTCATATGGAATGCTTCATGACCCATGAGCTTTGAGAGCTAGGGCATCATTTCTATTACCTTCAAGGCATTGTGTAAAGATTTTGATCTCTCTTTATTTGTTTTGTTGTTGGTATTCACTATGTGGTACTCCCCGTTTATGATCATTTCATGAGGAAATGTCTTGATGGCTCGCGGGCTGCAAGCTAAGGCATCATGCATTATTTTTGAGCTCACTGTTTAATATTGGCATTCATTTACATCTTTTCATTTGGAATGCTTGATGACCAGTGAGCTTTGAGAGCTAGGGCATCATTGCTGTTACCTTCAAGGCATTTTGTGAAGTGTTTGATCTCTTTATTTGTTTTGTTGTTGATATTCACTATGTGGTACTCCCCGTTTATGATCATTTCCTGAGGAAATGTCTCGATGGCTCTTAGGCTGCAAGTTAGGGCATCATGCATTGTTTATTAGCTCACTGTTTAATACTGGCGTTGTTTACATCTTTGCATTTCAAATGTTTGATGACCCACAAAATTTGAGAGCTAGGGCATTGTTTCTATTACCTTCAATGCATTGTCTGAAGTGTTTGATCTCTCTTTATTTGTTTTACTGTTGGTATTCACTATGTGGTACTCCCTGTTGATGATTATTTTATGAGAAAATGTCTTAATGGCTCGCAGGCTGCAAGCTAGGGCATCATGCATTATTTATTAGCTCACTGTTTAATACTGGCATTGTTTACATCTTTGCATATGGAATGCTTGATGACAGCTTTGAGAGCTAGGGCATCATTGCTATTACCTTGAAGGCATTGTGTGAAGTGGTTGATCTCTCTTTATTTGTTTTATTGTACATATTCACTATGTGGTACTCCCTGTTTATGAGAATTTCATGAGATAATGTCTTGATTGTTCGTGGGTTGCAAGCTAGGACATCATGCATTGTTTATGAGCTCACTTTTTAATACTAGCATTCATTTAAATCTTTGCATTTGGAATGCTTGATGACTTGCGAGCTTTGAGACTAGGGAATCATTGTTATTACCTTCAAGGTATTCTGTGAAGTGTTTGATATCTCTTTATTTGTTTTTTTGTTAATATTCACTATGTGGTACTCCCCGTTTACGATAATTTAATGAGGAAAAACATGGTCTTTTGAGTGCACATGTCCTATAGCATGGTTTTTCTTTCAAAAGTGTATGGCTTGACTATGCACATGCATAATTGTAGATGAGGATCAGTATTAGGATGTCATTCATTTCTTAGATCTTCTTAATTTAACCCCCATCTCTCTTTTCTTTGCAGGTTCTGGATCATGTAGGAGCACACTAGATTCATACCCAGGTCAAAAATTCATCACTTCAGGAAATGTATGGTACCCTTATTATTTGTGTTCATCCTCTTATGTATGCTTGTACACTTGCATATTATTCTAAAAGTTGTCTATGCTCATAGCAGCCTAGAAGATTTTATCTTTCAGTTCCTTTCCTTGTATAGTGTATACAATTTATTTGGCATATATATAGTATATACATGTAATCTTTAGATACAAAAATTTATTTTCCTTTACATGTATCTTTTCATGAAATGAACACATATTAAACAAGATCATCTAATAATGTAAACTAGGGTACTGTAGTCACTCATCTAGTAATTAGGTTACCAATGTACAATGAGGTAACTATTTGTATATATATCAAACCATGAGGATGATGCTTAGGAGACAGTGGAGCTAGAGGAATATGTGAAATATCTAAATGCTTTCAAAAATAAAAACTCCTAAGGCTTTCAAACACCTAGGAGCCTATAATAAATTAAAATGGAAGAAGATAGGTCCATGTATGATCTTAAGGAATTTTTTATCTAATACCTATGAAGTTGACTTTCTAGAGGGCATAAATATATCACTTGTATTCAATGTCAGTGATTTTTATAAATAGTATGAAGGAGAGATTAGTATCTCACTTGTATTCAATGTCAGTGATTTGTATAAATATTCAAATTTGGAATCATTGTTGAAATTCTTCCTCATGTAGTGTATATTTCTTCATGTTTAATAGGTTGTAACTCAAATTTCTCGGTGTTATTGAGCTCAAATAATTGTTAAAAATCTATTTGTGAGTTACTATGCTTCTTGGTGCATGTTTGGACATATCCATAGACACAACAACTCTTGGGTGTGTGTGTATGCATATATGTATGTGTATTTATGTTTATATATGTATATGTATATTTATATGTGTGTGTATGTATACATATACCTATATATTTACATGTATATATATATATATACATGCACATACATATATATGCATGTGTGTATATATATGTGTGTGTGTAAGTGTGTGTGTGTGTGTGTGTGAATATTTATGTATGTATATGTGTGTATCTATATATACACACCCACACATACATACATACATACATACATTTAGATCTTTCACATACACACATACATACATACATACATACATACATACACACATAAATACATACATAAATACATACACACATACATATAGACATACATATATAATCATGGTCATCCTTCGCCCAACATTAATCATGGTCAGGGTGCAAGCACAAAGTTGAGTGCCAATTCCGCGGAAGTCCGCCGCAAAAAAAAATTGGCAAACAGAAACGGGCACCCGTTTTTTAAAAAATGGGTGCCCGTTATGGTTCGGGTGCCCGAGCCGTGAATATAAAATGGGTGCCCATTTTAGAAATGGGCACCCGTTTTGGTTCGGGTACTCGTAGCAAAACGAGCACCCGTTTTTAAAAAATGGGTTCCCGTTTTTTAAAAAACGGGTGCTCGTTTTTTAAAAGTATTTAAAATTTTTTTTAAACCGTTTTGCAAATCATTTTCACAATCGCAAAACGGGATTACATTTTTATCTGAATGGGTACCCATTTTTAAGAGCTACCACCGACCCCTTGCTGCCATTTTTCCTACTACAAGTACATATTATTATTTTTTATTAAAAAATTTTTTTATTATTGTTTTTAATTAGTTTTATGTTAAAAATTGTATATTGTGTTTAATGTTTATAGTTTTTGAGAGCTACCACCGACCCCCCTACTGCCATTTTTCCTACTACAGGTACGTATTATTATTTTTATTTATTTTTATTAAAAATATTTATTATTATTATTTTTAATTAGTTTAATGTTAAAAATTATATATTGTGTTTAATGTTTATAGTTTTTTTAAATATAATTAAAATAAATTGTTATATATTTAGTTTTAAAT
>MU223445.1:197532-223491 GCA_018584345.1 Thuja plicata | reverse complement strand
CGGTTAGAAGTTAGATTCATATTGTAGTAGGCTTTGAAGTAGCTCACTAATGTGGCCATGATTGACCTTTGCAGCTTTAAATCTGAGACACATTGAGCAGCTTTATGGTGATCATGGACTTGAGTTAATAGATCTGTTGCATGGAAACCCAACTCGTGCTTTACCAGTAATACAAAAATGTCTTCAGAAAAAGAAATATGAATTGTTCAATTGTAAGGTCGAGTTTAACAAATTTTGGGCCAGTGTTTTTGCTAAAAACTACCAGAAATCTCTTGATCATCACAGCTTCTGCTTTAAGCAGCGAGACAAAAAGAGCTTAAGCACAAAAGGTTAACATTAGTTTTTAACTTCATTTATTTTGAATTCCTAAATTAAGGCGAAGCCTTTCTATGGTTTTGAGAATATGGTTGGCAGAGAAATAGTTATCTTCATGATTTTTCTTGAAGCTATAATTTTCTATAAAATCAATCTGCAATTTCGCAAAACCTTGTTCAAGATGCTTGTTTGAAATGTACATGCATATCTTTTCTTGCACAGTTTCATAACGATAGAAATCATACCTCGACTCTTAGCCCTCGACTCTCAGTTGTTTGGATTCCAATGCAGTAGCTATCAATGAAAAATTTCTTTCACCGCAGAGATGCAAAAACCCCTCTCGATGCTATTGAATATAGAAATGACAACGTTTTCTCTTTTTTTTTGCTTTATATCCCGTGAACATCGCAATTGCGACATTGTCGGGTTATAATTGAAAAAAAAAAGCCAAAAACACTTAACATCTGCCCCCCATCACAAATTACTATCGCAATTTCACCCCAAATGTATTAGTGACTATAAGTGTGAACAATATCAATATCTCTATCAATTGTTAAAGACTCTGAGAAAGAGTCCCATTCATACTCTTGTGAACTTGTGTCTGAACTGCAACTAGGATTCTTACACCATGAAGGTATGGGACATCTTGATGTGGAAGGTCCAGTGTCACCTTCTCTTTCCATTAAACAAATAAGATTCTTTCTTTGAAATTATTTGAAAGGATCTTCTACATCTGATTCATCTTGTTCTAAGGTTGCAACTGTTTCATGAATGACTAGACTATCTGAATCTCTCAAAAGGAGATTAGTGGAAGGGACCAAATCTTCACACATATCTTGCTGAGTTGTCAAATTAGGAACATATTCTGGTTCATCCTCACTATCTGACTCATCAAAGAGAGGATTAGTGTACTTGTTGTAATTCTCAAATCCTAGGCCAACTGGCTTCTTAGACTTGTGTCCAAAAAGAGCATGATCAAGAGGTTTGGCTCTAGCATCCAATCTATGACTAAGAGGGTTGTGTCTAGGATAGCCCATCTATTTGAGAAAAGTGTACTATGTTCCGTAAGTCATAGGAGAGGGAGAGAAGTTCTCATTATGCATATATTTCTCTTCTCTATAGATCTAGTCTCTAAAAAATGTCGCTTCTTTCTCATATTGAATAGGCACTCAAGACTCTACAAATGTGCCAAATAAAGTCATAGCTGAAGAGGAAGGTCTCTTCTCTTGTGAAAATTTTCCATAAGACCTAGGTGAAAATGGAAGTGCTATGAGGGAGTTGAGTTGATACCCCCCATGCCGAGGTCTATCAATTTAAGCTTGTATTTGCATTCAGCTAAGGTAGCATCAAAATCTTCTACTTCTCTATTAAGGGGAACATGAGCCCCTGCTGAAATTGAATTAATAGATAAAGTGTTATCCCCAGATATACAAATCTCTATTCCATTGAAGGGGAACTTAACACATTGATGGTAAGTAGATGGCACTTCTTGCATATGATGAATCCATGGTCTACCAAGTAAGATATTGTACGCAAGAGGACCATTGTCAACTACTTGGAACAAAATATCTTTTTCAACAGGGCCAATCCTAACAAGGCAGATGACCAATCCTTTGGAACTTCTTTCTGCCTCATCATAGGCTTTGATAGTGATCTTCTTTCTAGTATCTATGACTTCTTCTGAATAACCAAACTTCTTAAAAAGACTCAAAGAACAAATATTAAGCCCATCACCCCCATCTATCAACACGCGCGTGACACGGGTTCTGGGGATCGTGACTTCAATATAAAGGGAAGGATTGTGTGGGTGACTCAAATATTTATCATCCTCCTCAAAAAAGGTAAGGTAATGAGGGCTAGAAATATGGTTAACCATGTTCTAGAATTGATCAACGTCTAAGTTGTTGGGGATATTCACTGTATGCAAAGCATCCTCAAGGACTTGCTTATGTCTTGGGAACAACACTAAGAGCTCAAAGATGGAAATCTAAGCTGGGGTTCTTTGTAACTGATCAACAAGGTTGTAACTTGACTTAGGATCAACTATCACTTTTAAGGTGACATTCTTGGATGCCACTTGCCTTGGTTTACCTAGTTGATTTGAATTGGGTCCTCTAATGACAATGGGACCTTGACTTCATGTGACAACATTAAGAGTTTGGGATGAAATTCTAGAGTTAGGACCCCTTAGCACCATAATAGGTTCTGCATCAAAGATAGGAGGATAGTCCATGCCTAGAGCATAACCATAGGGATCTCTACCCCTCATCATGTTGATATTTTCTTCTACAACTTGAAGCATGTTGATAGTATTCTCTGCATCTGTGTAAGTATAATTGACCTCATACTTTTCATTCTTAGGTTTAGAGGTTTTCCCCTTCTCATACTTGGGCAATGGTTCTTTGAATGCCTTATGATTGGCGTTGGTGTTCAATCCATCTATATTAAGCTTTCCATTGTCAATGAGATCTTGAATAAGATGCTTGAGTTTGTAGCAGTTTTGAATATCATGTCCACTGCCATTGTGAAACTTTCAAAAAGCTTTCTCATCCCACTAATGTGGCTTAACATCAGGTATATAATGCTTCACAGGATCTTGATGATGTGCAAGGTTGTTAGCAATAAGTGTTTTCAAGATATCCTCATACGAATCGCCAAGTCTTTCAAATTGATGTCTCTCTTTCTTAGGTCTATCCTGGTATCTTGGCTTGTTCTCTTGTTGATTAGATGCATTGAGTTTCATGGCTTGAACAACACTAGACAAGTGGAGAACCGCTTTATCTTTGGGTTGAGAGGAGTCCACAACCCCAACATTAACCACTTGTTTTATCCTATTCCAATGTGAGTTCTTACCTTTATCCTTGTTAGGGTTGTTATTTTGACTATTGTTGTTGTTGTTGTTGTTGTTGTTTCCATGTTTGGTCAAAATTCCTTGTTATTTTAAAACATCTTCAATCCAACATGCGGTTTCAACCATGGTGTGAAAGGAATCAAAAACCAACTTCCTAACTTCATACCGCATTTTGGGAACCAAGTTGCTAACAAGGATATCAATATTTTCATTTTTAGGAATGGATCTAGAGTAGCGATAACATTGTCATCTCCACCTTTGCAAGAAAGTAACAAAGGATTCCCCTTGATTTTTCTTTAAATTGCATAAGTCCAACATGGTCATTGATCTTGAAAGATTGTATGCAAAGTGTTGAACAAATCTATGAACAATCTCTTTGAAAGTATTAAAAGGGGGAGTTATGTTGGTGAACCATTCCATTGCTTGACCCTTAAGACTCTTTGGGAACAATATCATGAGGTATGAGTCATCTTGATGGAACTGAAAACTTGTTATATAAAACTGGTGCACATGATCATGTGGATCTCCATTCGCATCATATTTGTTATATTGATAGATCTCAACCTTTCTAGGGAACTCTTTTATGTTAATAATTTTTTCAAAAGGATTAGGACAAATTGAATCCAGCGAGAATGAATTCTTGGGTGCTAACATCTTCTCCATCATGTTCTTAAGTTGTTTGATTTCCTCTTCTTGATATGGGCCTTGTTTCTTAATCTTCTTATCCACATCAAAGTTGTAGGGGACTCTAGCACCCTTGTTGATTAAACTCTCTAGGAACTTGTCTTTTTTTTTCTCTAAATATTTCTCCACATATTGCTGGAAAAGTGGTTCTTGTTGCATTTTCATGAAGTCTTGGGAGGTGAGGTCAAAACTTGAACTACTACCCCCATATTGTGAACCATGATGAGCATGTTGTCATGGTTGTCTTGAGTTCCTAGGAGGTGTTATTCTCCTATAATGATCATGTCTTGAGGCCCTTCTTCCTCTAGGGCTAGGATATTGTGAAGGTGTTCTTGAAAATCTTCTACTTCAGGGAGTCTTAGGAGGGGTGGATGGAGGAGAGTTGTTTCCACCACCAACATGCATATTGTTGAATTGATCATTTTGTTGTTGGGCCAAGAGTCTATCTTTCTCTTCTTGGTAGGCCTTCCTTTCCATTTCCAACAAATTTTTTCTCTCGAACTCTAGGAGTCTAAATTGCTCTTCCTTTTTAGCTTGTCCATCTAGGAAGGCTTTCTTTTCATGCTTAATTCTCTCGAGTCTTTCACTCATGTATCTTGAATGAATTTTGGGTGGTGAACTTGGTCCTGAGTGTCTGAACAAGTCATTGGTATAGGTTGTGCTCACCTGTGTATCATAAGGCTAATCATTTTGGTTGTCATGATACATTTTTGCTTCTTGATAGGCTCATTGCTTATTGCTTTCAGCCTTTTGGTGTGCATCCATATATCTAGTTGAGATAAGGGGTGAGACTGATTGATGTCCATGAGAGGAATGACCAACTGGAATGGAATCTCTATGTTTCTCAAATATATCATCAAGGTGTTTATCCATATCCTCCCTATCTCATCGAGTCAATGTGTAACTCATATCCATATTTGAATGAGATGATTCTAAGGGGTACTCAACTCACTATGGTGACTCTTGGAGTCAAACCAAAATTAAGAGTTATTCCTAGGTGATTGATCAAATATGGGCGCTTTTCGCTTACATTTTTTGGTGAGTTTTAACTAAGGGTAATTGGTTAAAAACAACTTGAGGTTTCTTTCCTTGATTTAATTAATATCTTGTTGTAACTGGCATGAAACAAAAGGTACTAGGTGATAGGATGACCCTAAGAAGCATTGGTACCAAACTAGGATAGTAAAAGAACCCACTTGTCCAAAAGAGAGGTGATAAGATAGAATTAGCAAGAGGTATAAACCAACACTGCCATAGAGGTGCCCAATAAACGGGTGAATACCCAAACACATATGGATCAGGAGAATGATTTACCAAATTTATATTGAATGAATTTGAATTTTGTATGGAAGTGAATGGACAAGAGATTACTAAGAATCTCCAAGTGTGTTATCAAAGGATCTAAAGGTTTATCTTCTCAACAAGGACAGTTTCTAGGTCACCAACTCCAAGAAAGGTCACTTGTGAAACCAAATATTACTAGTTCAAGAGGTCAAAACACAAGAATCCAAAGTGTAAACAAGCTTCTAACAGTGGGGTAAGTGACCTAATCTAATCTGAATCAACCCAGGAAGACTGAAAATGACAAGATAGTAAAAATGAGCAAGTTGATAGTTTGACACTTAAGAATACAGATTTGTTGATCATTTTGGTGTTTGTCTTAATGTTTCGGTGTATGTTAAATGATCTTTCACTCACAAAAGACACATCAAGAAGATTGTTTGTTGTAAAAGAAACTATCACATCACAACCTAGGTAAGCCAGGACAATATCTGTTGAATTCCCACTTGAACCGAAGTTTAGCCACGCTTACTCATAGCAAACAACTTAGAAGCTTGGAGGCATAGGATCCTCCTTACATGTGCACTCACTTCTCAGGCACACCAAGCTTCAAATACCAAGAGAATTGCTTCCCAAAGGACTATTGTCTCTACTAAGAGTCATGAAAATGTGGGACGTCTTAGTCGGTCTCTGACCTTCTGCACCAACGGATAGAGGGTTTTTGGTCACTAAAACAAAGTTTGTAGTCAAGGCATTAGTTCAAGTGGTTGTGATCAAGTCATTTTCCCAATTAAGGGGGCTCTCCCAATCCTTTCAAAGCAAGGATTTCACCTTAACAATGTAGGGACTTTAACGTACCACTAGGGTACTAGAGGAGATTTTGGTTGCCACAACGAATTCACACCTGTTCACTGTGAGACTAATCACAATGACATTTTTTATATATCAGTTGGGAAGAGCGTGGCTTTAGCCTGTTACCTGTTGGTCAATCCACTCTCACTGGCTCTATTAAAGCACTTGGCAGGTAGCCACGCTAAAAGAATTATATGAGTTTCTCTTACACCCAAGATCCACAAAGGCAAGGGGAGAGGATATGTTCATATAATTCATAGGATTACAATTTAAAAGACACTTCAAACACATAAGAAAATGAAAATAATGTTTCTAGATTTTCGATCATCCCAAAAGGGCGAGAGCATAGTTTCCTGACATTATTATCATTCCTAAAAATACCAAATAGAAGTTCATTTTAAAATTCTTGCATGTGGGTTCATATTTTAATAAAACAAAACAAAATGCAAGCACAATATTTAGTGCGCTATTGATCAAGGCAACATGCAGGATGATTCATTAGTAGTCTTTGTTTGAGTCTTCTTTTTCAACGTCCTACAAACCACTATTAGTCTGTAATCAAAGATAAACATCAATAAGAACAAAGATAAAGATTGGTGAGTATTAGAAAAATTATAAAATCAGAAATCTGACTACATATTCATAAATTAGATGAAAAATCATGCACTTTCAAAAAAAATTGCACTAAAAAATGTTACCGTATGAACCCGTACGAGGCTTCGGAAGCTGCAAAATAGAGGATTAGATAGGTACAATGATGAAAACCTGCAATTTATGATAAATCTGTGACTAAAATCTAGAAACTAAGAACAACCCAGAAATCTTCAGACAATTACACCCAAAATAAATAAAAAAATTGCACTCAATTTGGACCTAAAATGAGCAAGATATGATCATTTGAAGTTAGACTGCAATTTCAAAAACTCCAATGGTGGAGGCAAATAATTTTCAAACACTGCTGATGTCAGCAGACTGTGGCATTAAAATTGATGGGTTGGGGCCATCATAGAAGGCCCAAATTTTGACGGTCATATGGCTGTCAAATTTAACATAGTAAAAAAATCTAATTTTTTATTTTTTATTTTTAATTTTATTTTTAATTTTTTTCTAAGAGGAAAAGCAAGAATACTAGTCTCCATGATCATGAAGTATGTATGCAAATAAAAGCTATTATATATGATAACAAATGCAAGAAAAGAAATTAATCTATATGATAACAATGCATGATTATTCTATGAAAGGAAATACAAATGCAAAATTAAACTATGAAAGGAAATATGCAAGCTTAATCTATAAAAGAAAAAATGAATTTAGTCCAATATGAATCTAATCTACATGAATAGCCATGGATGCAAGAAGAAGAAGGCAAGAAGAGAGAATTTGCAATATCTAAGCCAAAGTGCTCAAATTCTCCTCCAAAATTTCTCTCCAAACCTACACCATAACAATACATAAAAATTCTATATCTCTGATTTGATCCCTTTGATTGTTTAATGAGAAGGAGAGGGCTCCTTATAAAGGAAAGTGTGGAGAGAAAATGCATCCTCAAGAGCAATGTGGGATAAATCCCTAAAAAGGCAAGTAAGAGGAAAAAACTCACCACTTAGGAATATGTGTGGAGAAAAAGGAGTTTATTTATTTTTTTATTTAATTTGATTTATTTATTTTTTTCATCAAAAAGAGAGCTTTAAGTGGGGATTTTATTTATTTAATTAAAGAAGGATTTTCTTTCAATTAAAAAAGACTATTTTATTTAATTAAAATAGAGATTTTTAGTTTTTGATTTTTTGAAATGAGAGAGAAGCGGGAACTCCGCTGGTTGCAATGGTCGCCTACAACAAGGAAGGATGGAGATGGAGGACAAGCTCAAGCAAGGGTAGGATTCAAAGAACACCCAGGGAAAAACTACAGTGGCCATGGATATTTTTGATGGCCTTTCAACACATGCAACCCCACATTTCAGAATGATCATTTCCCTATGGATGGATGAATAGAAGGTAGTTACCGACGTCCCCCAAATAGCCGACCGATTTGAAATGGAAGGAGAAGGGAGAAATAGAACAGGAATAAGACATAGACTCCAGGCTATACTTGGATTGACAAAAACTTTGACTTTACCAAGATAGCGCACTAGTTCTATTGACCAAAATGGCCTGTTGAGAATGATCGTGTGCTGATTCCTCCAACACATTCCAGTAATGAAGAGGACAACATTAAATTTGAGGTAATATCTACACTGAAAACCTCAAACCATATATGGCTAGATGGAGTAGGATCTTTTAAAGATAGAGCCTTTTTCTTTAAATGGCTAGGGCCATGGCCTTCTATGGCTCTACTCTGAGGATGGTGCAGTCAAGTTTGGGGGAAGGAGGTCAAACTCAAAAACCTTACAAATGGTTTTTATATGGGTATTTGTCCTCTGAAAGAGGATAAGGAATGGATCCTAAAACATCGCCCCTACATAATCAATGGAAAATGTATCTATATGAAATAATGGATGGAAAATTTTGACCCAATGACTGAGAAGCTCAAGGAATATTCAGTGTGGGTAAACCTACATAATCTCCCAATGGAATATTGGGATGAAACCACTCTGGAGAAAATCGAGAACAAGATTGGCACCTTTGTTTCTATAAAAGAGGTAATTAGCAAAGAGGAATCCTCAATACATCATAGAATCCTTATCAATCTTCAAAGCAATGACCCAGTTCTAGACTTCATTTTACTAGGAACGAAGCATGGGAACTGGAAGCAAAGGATAGAGGTATGGGAGGGAGAAGAGAACTTTGTCTCACCCACTAAACCTATGACAGAGATGCAAAAGAAAGGGAAAGGTTTGAAGGAAGATATGATTTTATATCATCTGGAACTTGAACTCCTTGTATCTAAAGGGGAGACAAAAGAGAGGATAGTTGACTAGTTGATCAACCTAGACAGAGGACAGTTTAATACTCCTCTAGGAAGAAAGGAGTATAAGCAAGCTTGAGAGAAAGCAATAATGGGAATAGATGACCATTATAAGAAAGAGGAAAATAATTTATCTACCTAGCAGGTTATGGAAACTTATTACTCCTTAATACATTAGCAACAAAGCCATGGAGGTGATCAAAATGACCAAAGGAAAAAGGGAGAAGATTTGAGGCCAACAAGAGTGCAGGTTAGCAAGGGTGAGGAAATGGTGTGTCCCTCCACACAAGTTGTGACTTGCACACCTCTCTCACAACTAAGAGAAACATTTGTGTAGGAACATAGACCCCCTTCCCCTAAGACTATGTTCCCCCATCTACAAGAGGTAGGAGTGACAATAGATCTACTAAGGAAAGAGAATGGAAATGAATGCCTATCTTGTATTCAAAACACTTTAGAAAGGTTATGCCCACCACTACAGGATGTAACTATTTGTCATCTAGCTACATAGGAAGGAAGGAAGATTTCTCTCATCCATGCTACCCCTAATTTAGGGAGGAATAATATCAGTGGGAAAGAAGATTATAAATACTTAGAAATCACACCAATAAGAAACTTGCACAAATCCTTAGAAGAAGAAAAAATTATTGCAAAAACATCAGAGGATTGGGAATCAGAATTTGAAGAAAAACTGGGGGATAGTGACGTGAACAACATGGGTCTCTTTGAATCTAGTGGAGTCTTGGAGAAGAGATCTATAGGACAAATAGTGTCAACAAAAAAAAACCAAACACAGGTCCGAAGGGAAAAATAGGGGCTAAATCTATAAGGGAGAAGTTAAAGATAGTTGGGAATGCTATAAACCAATCCAAATTGAGATCAGGAAATGGCTATGGTAATGCAATTTCTTGGGAGCCATGAAAACCTTATCATGGAATGTCAGGGGCTGCAATGCCCCTAAAAAGATTCATTTGATAAAGCATTGCCTTGATCAAATGAAACCAGATTTAGTTTTGTTACAGGAAACAAAAATAAAATTAGAAGACAGTGATCCTTTTAAGAAGAAGTTTAGAAGGTGGAAGTGTGCTCTAATGGGAGCACAAGGAGCTTTAGGAGGGATTGGAATACTTTGGAATGATAGCACTATTGATGTAGCAGTAATCCAACAAGATCTACATTGGCAATGGCTAAAAGTGCATATTAAGCATCTCCATTGCTACATCTCCTTCTTTAATATCTATGGGCCAAATAATAAGGGTCAAAAAAAGTTGTTATGGGAAACTTTGAAAGGAATTTTGGAGAATATGGCTAATGAAGTAGTAGTGATAGGAGGGGATTTCAATGCTATCCTTACTTTGGAGGACAAAAAAGGTGGAAAAGGATGGAGTAATGAGAATCAACGAGACTTTAGTGCGTTTGTAAGCGACTGTGGATTGATGGATCTACCTTTCAAAAAAGGAGATTTTACATGGACAGACAGAAGATCGGGTTTCCTAAATATTGCTGAAAATTTGGATAGGTTCCTCATAGGGGGAATTGGGCAGATACAAATTGGTCCTATAATGCTGAGATCTTACCCTTACAAGGTTCCGATCATTATCCAATCTACCTACGAATTCAGCATGAAGACACTCTAGATAGATGCCCCTTGAAGTTCGAAGCAATGTGGTTTACTTCAAAAGGGTTTAGTAATCTAATTGAAGAATGGTGGGTGAATGTGCCAAGGAGACCAGGTAACCAGCATTTTGTTTTTTTCAAGAAATTACAATTTCTTAGGGAATAGTTAAAGATATGGAATAGAACACATTTCAAAAACATCTTTGCTGAGAAATATAATGTAGAAGCTAAACTAACAGCCCTGAGTTTGAGAGTAATTGAAAATGGTATGGAGGAAGCTGACTTTGCCGAAGAGAAGGTGTTTCAAATATAATTAAGTTAGTTACTAAAAAAAGAAGAGATTTTTTGGAAACAAAATCAAGAGAAACCTGGTTAAAAGAGGAAGATCTAAATACAAAATTTTTTCATAACTCTCTTAAACAAAGAAGAGCTTACAATAAACTTTTCAGCATTCAAACCAAAAATGGAGAGGAAGTAAGGGACAAGGAGCTCTTAAATAAAGCTATTGTTGTTTTCTTCTCAAAAAAGAAATTTGTTAATAACAAGGTATGATGACATGCTTGAGATGATCCCTCCAATTGTCTCAGAGGAACAAAATAGAAAACCTTGGGCCTAGTTTCTATTGAGGAGGTGAAACAGGCACTGATGGGTTTGGGAGGGGATAAAGCACCAGGTCCCGATGGTTTACCAGCAATGCTCTTTTAGAAGTTGTGGCACATCTTTGGTCAGGAAATTTGGGAGGTTGTGGAAGAGTCTAGGGAAGGTGGTTTCTTGTTGAAAGACCTCAATACCACTTTCATTGCTCTGATACCAAAATGAGAACCACAGGAAAATTTTGAAGATTTTAGACCCATTGCCTTATGCAATACTATTTACATGATTATTGCTAAAACTATAGCAAATAGACTTAAGCTAGTGCTTAACTCAGTTATTTCAGAGGAATAGAGTAGTTTCTCACTAGATTGATCCATTTTAAAAGGAGTGGTGGTTGCACATGAAGCTATCCATTCAATTAGATCTTCAAAAAATCAAAGTATGATGGTGAAACTTGATATCAAAAGATCTTATGATGAAGTTGACAGGGACTTTTTAGTCGGTGTTCTTGATAAATTTAGATTTGGAAAGGATTGGATTAAATGGATGAAATACTGCATTGAAACTTTGAGGTTCTCAGTATTGGTAAATGGCAGCCCACAGGGCATCTTTGCACAAGATAAAGGCATTTGATAGGGGGATCCCCTCTCCCCCTTTCTCTTCATAATTATGGTAGAGGCTTTGGGAAGATTGATTACAAGGAAAAGGGCTAATGGATCTTGGAAAAGCATCTAGATAGAAGAAAGTGTGGAAGCCCTCACCCATATCCACTTTGTGGATGACACCTTCTTAGGGGGTGAAGCCACGGAACAAGAGGCAAAAATTATGAAGGAGACCCTTAACATGTATGGGAGAGCTTCTGGTCAGATGATTAATTTGAGAAAATTAGAGATCTTTTTCTTCAATACCCCTTTACACTTACAAGTTAAGATTTGCAACATTCTTGGAATGAAAGCTGGGCTATTACAAAGAAAATATCTTGGTATTCCCCTCTTTAAAGGGAGAAACAAGGCTGATTTCTGGAAAGATATGACAAAGAAATGTTTAAATAAAATGGATGGATGGAAGGGCAGATGGCTGTCATTGGCAAGTAGAATTATGATGCTCCAAACAATGATTTCTACTATGCCAATATATTCAATGATGTGTATGGAGGTGCCTAGAAAGGTTGTGAAGATTTTAAGTGCAAAAATGCGTAGGTTTTTCTGGTGTGGAGCCAAGGAGGAGGATAAAATCCCATTAGTGGCATGGGAGAAAATTTGCAAACCAAAGGACCTTGGCAGAGCAGGGATCCAAAATTGGCAAATTATGAATAAGGCTCTTGGGGAAAAACTAATTTGGAATATATATAGGCACAACAATCTCTATTGGGAAAGAATATTGCAAGCAAAATATTTAGACTCACAGGATTGTGCAAGGATCCTGACTATTAAAGACCCCCCTTGAGGCTCGACAATTTGGAACTTCATGCTAGCATGTCACCTAATTATTACCGATCACATAACTTGGCAAATCAGATATGGTAATTCAGCCCTCTTTTGGGAGGATTCTTGGGAAGGACATGAGGCTTTAGAGATGCACCGAGAGCTGCTTGAATTAAAAACCCATCTAAAAATGAGATGGGGTGATAAGGTAAAAGATTACTTAGTTGAAAAAAGAACAAGGGAAGGAGTGAAATAGTGCTGGAAGAGTTTAGATGGGATGGATTGTCCTGAAGAACAAAGAAAAAAACTGATGGAACTCCTCAAGAGTAGGGATATTACATTAACAGAAAAGAAAGATAAGATTAGATGGTGTGGTTCACTCTCAGGAGAATATTCAGTTAAAATAGGTTTCAAGTTGCTGGAAAATGTAACTGAACCATAGTTCCCTTCAAAGGATTTGTGCTAGAGTAAAGACATTCTACCTAAGTTAGGTGTGTTTACATGGTTGGTATGTAAAGGGAGAATTCTAACTGGTGAAAGGAGGAAAAAATTGGGTTTCAATGGACCAACCCGATGTGAACTTTGTGTAAAAAGTGAAGAATCCTTGGACCGCATGATGTTAAATTGTGATTTTGTAGCTAACTGCAAAATAAACTTAGGTGGTCAAGTCCACAAGCTAACACTGTCTCTGAGCTTTTTGCAGGATGGCCTAGGGAGCATAAGAAATCCACCTTGTCAAATATATGGAGGATTGTTCCTTCCGTGGTAGTATGGGAAATATGGAAAGAGAGAAATAGAAGGATCTTTCGAGGGGAGAAGGAATCTATGGATAGATTTCTTAGTAGATTACAACATTCCATTGAAGAGGTTGTAAGTGCCTCAGCTACAAGAAGACAGTTTTTAAAAATCCCCTACACAAAGGAGGACTGGCTAATTCAAATGAATTGCCCAGGGGTAAGATTTAGCTCACCAGTTGGAGCTCTAGTAACAAACAAAAGGTTGAAGAAGACAATGCAGATACAATGGGAGCCCCCAGAGGAAGGTTGGATAAAGGCTAATTTTGATGGGGCCACAAGACACAACCCTGGACCCAGTGGTATAGGGCTTATCTTCAGAAATGCACAAGGAAAGACCTCTTTAAAGGTGGCCAAAAGATGCTCAGATGGAACAAATAATATGGCAGAAGGCCAAGTAGATCTATTAGCAGTCCAAATGGCACAAATTAAGGGAGTAAAGAAATTACACTTAGAAGGAGATTCACTATTAATAGTGCAAGCAATCTCCAAGTTATCTCTAAGAGCTTGGCACCTTGAAAAATATATTGACCCTATTATTAACATCCTCAAAACCTTTGAGGATTTCAAGGTCACACACATAAGGAGAGAAGGTAATATGGAAGCTGATATGCTATCCAAACAAGCCCTTCAAATTGCAGTAATTAATGAGTTATGGATTGAGGAGATGCCCCCAATAGGAAGTTAATGTTTAAAACATAATAACCAATATTCTGCCTTGCATTTGCTTTTCAAAAATATTCACTCATAAGTAAAGAATCGAGAATGGGAGAATCATGAAGGAGATTTACTTGACAAATATATGATTGGCAAGTTCATACTTTTATTAAAGGATTGTCAGATAATGATTACATGACGGTAGAGAATGTCATGTCGCGGGTAATGAAATGTGTGTAATCTGTCATCACACATGCCAAGTTCATTATGGACTTTGCACATTAAATTCAAATCAACGAAGATTGGCAAAATAAAAGGTGGTGCCTTGCTTAAAATACTTTCTACAAAATGAGCTGAAGATAAAGCTGGCACTTACGATAAAACAGAAAGTTTGCGAGATGGAACCCAGCTTTACTTTCACCACAAAGAGGCAACAGAAGGGCATTTTTGGCTCGGTGGAAGACCATAGAGTTAAGCTCCTGATAAAGTGTCCAACACAAGAGGTGGTGATAGCATTCCAACAAACCCTCGGGGCATATTTTCATGAAAATTTAGACAGATGGAAGTTACAGGTGGACATAGTAGCTATGATTATGGTGTGGGGGCTCAAGCTGGGCGAACATGAAAGGACTATTAAGTGGGTGATGAACTCCCTTTTTGTGGAGGATCTTACTCCAAATTTAGACCACCTATTAGAGTGGGCACATTTGGGTTGGGAATTCAAGTTCAGTGAATGTTTTCAGAATGAGGAGGAGGGCATAATTAAAGGCATTCAACCCTTCTTACAATGGCTAGAGGGAGAATAAAAGAATAACTATTTAAGGGATAGACAACAGGTGTGGAACAATTTAAAGATTGGCATCCAGAATCAAAATGCCCTAAACCCATGGCCGGTGGTTCCAACTATCTTCCCAAGAAGAGGAAGAACTCAGCAAACCCAAACCCGATGGATGATGCAAGGAGCTTTCCCCTAAGACACCAAAAAATAGGAAGATGGAATTGTTTTGGTGAGGTTCATTTTTAACAAAGATGGCTCACAGAACAGTAAATTTTGAAATACGAAGGTAATGTCTTTTGAATATGTCATCTAGGGTGGTTTGAAAGTGTGTATGAAGAGATTGGATATCTCTATTGTTGTTTAAAGGGATAGGAGGGCTCACCTAGATCCTAAAATAATGATGAAGAACAGGAAGAATGACAACTGCACTGGTTCGAGAGACCATTTTTTTGGGGTTTTGATGTGAATGTAGTCTGTCAAAAAATCAAAGTGATGAAATTATTTTTCCATTAGTACACTTAGTGAAAAATATTGATAGAGATCACTGGTAGACTTCAAGCATTACCAGCGAACAGTGAGCATACCCAACAGAACACAGAGGTCATGAAAAATTCTAAGTATAGAATCGACAAGCATCACCGATGACACAATTTTTAGAACAAACATGACAAGAACAGAAAAGGCATACCTGATGACAAGTTCAAGAAAGGAACACCAACGACCAAGAAAACCGACCGTCAGAACCGACAGTCAGTTAGAAACCCACAAATTGTGGATCTGATTTTTACACTTCAGATAAAGCAATGTAATTCTATTTATAGAGTTTTAATTTGTTTTAAATCATAACTTGAGGGTAAAGCAAGCTTTATGTAAATGTTTTAAAGCATCTTAAAGGATGTAAAACATATCTAACTAAAGATCAAGGTCAAGTTGTAAACCTTGGATCTAAAGTTAACTTGCAAATGCGTGAATCAAGAATTGAGCCTAAACTAGTATAAATAGATGTTCAAACTCAATTGTGGAGAATGAATTCATTATTGTTGATAGCCACAAAGAGCATCTAAGTAGTAGAAGGTATAATTCATACAAAGGTCAGAAACAGAACACATCAGTTGTCAAGAACACACAGAGGCTACCGATGAGCAGATAAAGGTATTATTCAATCATGGAAGGATGATTACTTATATATATGAAGCTTAATTGGATATGTTATCAGCAATTTAATATTGCATACATCATCATATAAAAGACTTATGTAGTTTCATTCTAACAAGTGCATCACATCTAAAATCCTTTTGTAGAAGGTGGACTTAATAGTTCTTTACAAATCTCTTAATAGAGTGCACACTTAACAGTGTTGCTAAAGCTTCAAACGGAGTAGATCTTAACAGGTCTCCACTATAATAATCCTAATAGGGTAGGTCATCAGAAGTGACCAATTGTAAGCCTTAACTGGCCCCTTCTTATCTGCAGATAGTGAAGTCTTGTGGGTAACAATCCCCACCGCAATTTTTAATTTTTAACAGGAGTTTTCTGTGATATCATATCTTGTGTTATGTGTTATCTATTTTCATGAATGTTTCTGTTATGGTTACATACTAAATAATTTATGATATGATTGCATATACATAAACAAAGATGAACAGTTAGATAAGATAATTTACAAACTGATGATTAAGGGTTAATGGGATAAACCAAGAAAAGTTTTAGAGGTACTAATTCACCTGTCCCCTCTCAGTACATCATTCTAATATAATTCCAACAATTGGTATTAGAGATGAGTCTCTCTCTGAAAAAGCTTAAAGAATTAAGAGAAAAGATCGGAGAAATGGACAAGTTCAGACTGGACATGACTATTGAGAATGAGCAGTTACAGATGCAAATAAACTATGAGCAGTACAAGAAAGCAAGAATAAAGTTGAAAAAACTTCTTGATGAAAGAAAGATAATGGAAACAAGGTTGAATGAGAAAGAATACAAAGAATTGGAAATAATAGATTACTTTGAATCAACAGAATCATCAATAAGCAAAGCTTCAGATGCATCAGTAGAAGAAATTGCAAATCTACAAGAGGTCAATCTACTCTGACATATCAAATCAAGATGCTGCAAATTGGTCAAGAGACTCAAATGGTGAAAATGATTGATGAAATGAATGATGCAAGAAAAGCTGAAAATGAAAGAACACTAGCCATTGATGATAGGAGGAAAATTATAGAGAAACTACAAGAGAAAGAATCAAAGATTCTAAGACTCACTGAGCATCATCATGACATCACCAACAAGAATATTCTTATGAATCAAGAAGTAAACAGATTAAATATGGAACTAATTGAAAGAATACAAATAATTGGTGAGCTAAGAGAAGAGAATGAAAAATTAAAGCATGAAATCAAAGTCCAAAATCAACACAACAAATTGATCAAAAAGGCTGAAGAGAGCAACAAAAGGATGGATGATTTTCTTGATGGACAAAGAAGAGTCAAAAACTACATAGGATTAGGGTACAACAAGAATGGTGAATCTTCTAATCAACCAAATCAGAGGAATGCTTTCACAACCCCAAGATCCAAGAAGCTGTCATGCAATCACTGTGGAAAACTAGGCCACACCTCAAATATCTGCAGAAGCAAAATGAAACGTATTTCTAAAGCACAATCTACTTTTATTGGTAATTGTTATAAATGTCAAAAGAAAGGACACAAGGCACATGAGTGTAGATCCAAAGAGAAAAACCTATATGGACAAATACTGTCCTACATGCAAGATGAATGGACACACACATAAGGAATGCTAGAAAAAGAACAACAAGGAATGGACATTAAAGGGAACTGATAGAAGCTACAAACCAACAAGAGAAGGTAACTCATATGTTTGGGACTATAACACATGGGTAAACTATATAGCATGTGGAAGGTATGGTCATATTATTGCCAACTGTATGAGAAAATGGACCAAAAGGTCAAGAGGTTAGACCAATCTAGGTATGGCATGTTTACACTATCACAAGGTTGGACTTGTAATAAAAGATTGTAAAGACCAACTAACAGACACAAGTACACATCCCAATGGAAATACCATTGATGACATGAAGAGAATGAGAAACAAGATGTGGGTAAAAGCCACAAATACTGAAGGTGCTGGAACAAGCAATGCAAATGGTGCCACCACATCCAATGGATCTAGTGACATCACTACATCCAACTAGATTGCACAAGTATGGAACTACATTATGAAAAGTTACATTATACATTAGTTTCATCATATATAGTTCATATTGTAATATTAGCATAAATAAAGATGCAATATATTGTTGTTTGCTAAAACTATTGAAAAGCAACCATCGGTTATTGGGCACAATTTGTATCAGTGAACACACATAGAAAAGTTAGCATTACTTATCAAAATGTATTGGTCATTACAAAAGCTAAGTGTAAACCAACAGATATCGGTGAATGTTGAATCAACAAAAGCTATCTTCGCAACCTCACCGACAATCATCGGTGAAGTCTCCAAAAAAAAAACTAGCTACCCCGATGCTTGGCAAAAACACTGGAGATGTTATGAATATCTTTACCAATGAAATCAGTTTTCATAAACTGACAAGTTGGTAAGCATTAATGACAACTTAGGGTACAAAGAGGTTATAAAATCCCGATGGGTAAACTCATTTTCGCACCCGCAATTTTTGAGCAGAGCAGAGTAGAGCAGAGTGATTTAAGAGTAGATTGGAAAGTGACCTAGTAGAAATAATTGTGACACAAAGCATTCACATTCACAGGAAAGGAAAAAGAATTTGTAAGTTATCATACTCACCGACCGCACTATCTTTATTTATGAAAAGCCCTAAATTTCAGCAACGCGATAGCATCGACTTCTAGGGTTGAGAAAATTAAGGAAGATAAGAACAAACCCTTCAAGCTTGTAAGTAGAGGCACATGCCCTATGCCTAAATACAAGCTAAACCCTAAAATAGCTTCACAACATGATGATTCCAGAGCATTCTCCCGAATCCCACCTAAGGTTTTACTGGTAGAGGACGTAAGGTCCTACATTCACTGCAAGATCTTAGAGATAGGAGATCTAGACCTTGATAATGCCTATAGGGCACTGTGTGTTGATGCTAGAAAGCTCAAAGTAGAGCATAAACACTTGGAAGTAAAGGAACCCACAAACGCACTGCATTTTCCCAAGGTTTTCAAAATGGAATGGATAAAGATTGTTCTTAGTAGAGTCCACAACAACTAGGCTCTATGGCTAAACAAGAAAAAGGCAATAATGAAGGATGTTATTCACACGGTTACTGGTTATCCTACAACCGAGAAACCACAGGCTCACAAACATCCATCTCTAGCAAAAGTTGAAAGACTAACTGGTGCAAAATCAGATACAAGAGCACTAAAGGTGAACACCATTACCGACGTAGAGCTGAAGTTTGGAGCATGTGTTTTTGGATACAAGATATTCCAAGCAAGCCGAATGAACATCATATCTAGCACTACTATGAGAACAGCATACACGATTATGAAACAGGGGAAGAAGATGGATCTGGTAGAAATCCTATTACATCAATTTGAGGAGAACATGTGCACAATAAGGTCTTCATGGACAAACACTTGTAAGTTTGGTTCCCTCATAATGTGCATATTCTTTTACTTTGAAGAATACTTTCCTTCCATTGGAAAATTTACATGGGACACAAGCAGACCCATTACCATTTAGATAGGTGAATTTATAGAATCATTAGGGACATATTTTGACAATGTTATGCATGAGTATTTCAAAAACATAAAGGAAGTACTACAAGCAAGAACAAGGATTCCTAAAAATCAAATAGAGGAACACCATGAAGAAATATGTTTCATGGTAGATACTGACTTCACATACATACAAGCAGTAGTTCCAAGAAAATCATGGCTTTCAAAATTGGATTATGAAATCAAAACAGGATTAGCCAATGAGTGCATTAAGGCACTATTAAATGAACCAATAGATAACAAACAACTAAGATTTGGTACCTATGAAGAGGAAAAATAGAAGATTAAAACAAATCTTGTTGTAAAGAAGGCTCTAAAATAGTTAAAGAGAATGGTAAAGAATTTGAAAAAGAACCTGAAAATATCTTTTGAAGGAGAAGAAGAGGAAGAAGGTGAGGAGGAACAACATGGTAAGGAGGAAATCACCGAGGATTAGCTTCCCATCAGTGATACAATAGAGAAACAAGAATCAGAGGAAGAGAAGTTTGATTCACCACCTCCTCCTCCACCAAAGAAGTCTAGAACAAGGAGTCAAATAGACAAAGATGCAATTCCTTCTCCCATGGTAAAAGGGAAGGTGTATAAGAGGAAACCTGACACACAAAAGGCAAAACAACCTGCTAGGGCACCTACCAAAAGAAGGAAATATGTTCAGATTGATGAGGATTTAGAGGATACAGCTATGGATGAACCTGACACTATGAAACAAGCAAAGGTGACAGCAAAGGTTACATCACCCATTGAGGACATTGATGAAAAATGTAAGAACATTTCTGAAGCTACATCTATTGCACATCCTAAAATTAGGAAATGGTTAAGATGGGATACTATAGAGAAAAATAAAATTAAAGATGCACTTATTGCTAAGATGTGCAAACACTACTATGTCCCACTAGATTTCACCACCCGAGACGTACCACAAGAACTATTAGATAGAATTTCTTCTAGATTCACTTTTGCACTCCATGAGGAGAAAAGGATAAGATAAAGAGTACTGGTTTCTCTTATACCTTCTAAATAAAAAATGGAAGAAATCAATGAAATCATGGAGAAATATGCGAAAAGGTTCTCACCCAAAATGAGAGCTTATAAATTTCTTAAAGGGAAGCTTATAGAGCTAGAACAAGACATGTATAAGATATGGAGTGAGATACTCAATCTTGATGAGGAGAGCAGTCATGAAAAGGAAACTGTCACTAAAACAAATAACTTTATAGTTGAGTTAGATAGTGAAGAGGTACAAATAATAGGCCATAAATAGATTGATATTATAGATGAAGAATGGCCAAAGGATGGTGAAAATGATCAAGTACCTACAAGCCCCATCCACATCAATTTAGAGGATGAAGAAGTTACCAAAGAAGAATTGTCAATAAAAGGTAACTTAAAGATGTTGATATAAATGATGAATCATGGTTAGACAACAATACCATTACAGGAAAAGACCCTGCAGCAAAGGTTCAAAAAGATGAAGACATCAATGCTACAAAGGGCAATACCGATGAGCAGGACACAACTATTGACAATGCAACAGTCAATACACTGACCAACATGAATATATTGATAGATGCTATTTATATTCAGTCTAGTCAGGATAAATCATCTAAGAAAGATGATGAGATACCCAAGGATATGGGTACAAATGGAAACAAAGTTGCATCAAACACTCCCAAGGAAACAGATACAGAAATTAATGATGCAACCGATGATTAGCAAGATGTATCAAAAGATCAACAGAAAGAGGCAGATACCAAAGATGATGATACATTGAGAAAGGTTGAAGAAAAGGATAAGAATGAAGGAGTCAAGAAGGATGAAGGTATAAAACTAAAAGAATATTCATCTATTGATACACCCAAGGCACACGAGGAGATGTCTTAACCAAACCAGCTGGTGGAAAAAGAACAGATACAAAAGGATGCCTCATCTTCTCGATACTCACCCACCAAGTCAACCCAATCTCACACTTTGCAGATGGTGGTACATCAATCTTCCACCCAGCCAAAGAAGAAGAAGAAGAAAATAGTAAAGAAAGACATCTTGGCTTTCACACTAGATGAAATAATTGAAGTTCCAAACTGGGATATTACCACTTTGGATAGTGACAAACTTCAAGAGTTTGGAGTGCTATGTCAAAGAAAAGCCATACAAAAGAAAATGATACAAGAGAATAGGGAAACATTGGAACTTGACAAAGCAAAAGAGATACTCCAACAACTTATTCCTGAAGTTAAACTTGAAGAAAATGCTTCAGTAAAGGAACAAATTGCTATTCTTACCAACGCCATCATAGAGCAAGGTATAGATGCAGAGAAAGCGATGGAAGAGCAAGCAGAAAAGAAGTACCAATACAAGTTAATTGATAAAATCAGCCAAGAAGTGGCATTGAACAAGGTAAAGCTCTTTGAACTCATTGATGAATTAGAGCCATTGATTGCTGAAGCAATCACCTTAGTTCAAAAGATGTGCATACTTGAGAAATTTGCAAAGGAAAATAGTGACAAACTAGCAGAGATAGATCATAATGTCACCACCAGTGCACAAAGGCTAACCTCACATGCCGATAGTATAAAGGCACATCATGACATGATCATAGAGGCGAATAGGCTAAGGCAAGAAATATGGGATGCTGAAACTCAACTCTGAGGTGAGATTACCAAACTGTAGGCACACATTCTGCCTAATCTTACCATTTTACAGCCGCATATTTCTAATGCAAGAAATCTTATTGAAACCCCCGAGATGTCTGTAGTAGACAACATCTACGATATACATGTAAGGATTTCATTGGAGCACATGGCTCTAGAAATGCTGAAGGAGAAATGGGAAAAGATGATGGAGGAGATCAAATCCTCACATTCCCAACTTTTTGATAAGTTGTAAGTACCTTTGCCTTTAGAATCAAAAAAGGAGGAAAGGAAATGTATATTGTATGTACAGAAGTAAAAATAGTTATGTATAATACATATAAAAAAAAATACAAAAGATAAAGGGATATGTATATATACTTACACTTACCATCATATACATAGGGGGAGTCATTCAAATGACTAAGGAAGGAGTATACACAGGTGTACATACTAATACACTCAGTATGTTGCACATATCATGTTTTTGATACTAATGTCAAAGGGGGAGATTAATGACATTATTTTTCCATTAGTAAACTTAGTGAAAAACATTGACAGAGATCACTGGCAGACTTCAAGCATTACTAGCAAATAGCGAGCATACCCGACAAAACACAGAGGTCATGCAAAATGCTAAGTATAGAATCGAAAAGCATCACCAGTGACAGTTTTTAGAACAAGCCCAACTGAAACAGAAAAGGCATACTTGATGAAAAGTTCAAGAAAGGAACACCGACGACCAAGAAAACTGACCTTCAGAACGGATAGTCAGTTAGAAACTTGCAAATTGTGGATCTGATTTTTACACGTCAGATAAAGCAATGTAATTCTATTTATAGAGTTTTAATTTGTTTTAAATCATAACTGGACGGTCAAGAAAGCTTTATGTAAATGTTTTAAAGCATCCTAACGGATCTAAAACATATCTAACTAAAGATCAAGGTCAAGTTGTAAACCTTGGATCTAAAGTTAACTTACAAATGCGTGAATCAAGAATTGAGCCTAAACTAGTATAAATAGATCTTCAAACTGTTAGAATGAATTTAGAATAACTGAGAAGGGGGGAGGTGAATTAGTTATCCTCAGGTCTAGATGTAGCAAATAAAACTTTTTTATATTTCAGATCTACTCAGCAGCAGTAGTATTAACTTACAGAAATATAACAGTAAAGCAAAACATAAGCATTCACACAAGTTGACACAAGTATTTAACATGGAAACCCAATATGGGAAAAACCGCCAGTAACATGCTACCAAGTTTTCACTCTTCTGAAGTGATGCCCTGTGAGGAGCCAACCCTATTAAAGGTTACAATAACACACTGCTAGGTGTGACCTGGTTAAAGGATTTAATCACCCTGTCAGGAGTGGCCTTGTTAGAGGACTTAGAACATTCCAATCTAAATGTCACCTTGTTAGAGGATTTATACAAATGACTGTTAAGTCAACCTTGTTAAAGGATTTGACTGATACAATGGTAAGAAAGTAATCAGCAGTTTGTGATCTGGTACATACAACTTACTTTGCAATTTAGATCCAATTAGGCGAGATCATTTCTTAGGGGAATGCCTACTATTTAAAGGGTCACTTCGTCAGTCATGTCAGCTAGACCCAACTCAGATCATTCGGAGCCCCCCTTATATAATTGATTAAGCCCTATAGAAAATTGTAGGCATGTTACCTATAGAATCTGATGTTAACTTATTGGATAGCCTGCATTATCATTTCAATCTTCTGATCTTCTTAGAAATCCGTCAAGCAATCACACATGCAACACTCTGCTTCTGCCTTTTGCCTTCTCTGCTAGATCATGCTAAATAGTAAACCAACTATGCAAACTTCTTGCATACACATACATTCATCCACACTCGCACACTTCCACACATAATGAATAACCCCTAAGGTTATCATATACCTCTCTGTCTAGGTCAGATAAATCTTATGCCGCTTAAACAAGATCGTAGATCTTAAGTAGGTCAGATCCAATAGATCATTCTATCTTTGCATTACATTTACTTATCCAAAGTAGTCTCTAATTAAATCTTGAAACCATGCACTAATTGTGGTTACCCATGCATTAATTGACGTGGATCAATCTTTAATTAACATTTCATATCCCAATAAAATCAACTAAGTCATCCTGAGATATCAAATCTCATCAATAATCAAACTTTTGTAAGTCGGCCTTCATAACTATTTCCACTCGGCAATTTCAATGATGCTCGGCATAGAGAAACTTTTGCTCATCACAAGAAACTTTACTCGGCACAAGCAACTTTTCTCGTTAGAAGCAACTTTACTCGGCACAAGCCAAACTTTCTTGGTACAGAACAACTAGAAAAATTGTCTTTGAAAGATAAACAAAAAATTACTTTGCCAGAGTGCCAACTGATCTAATACCCTTTTAATTGACTTAACTCAACCATTCACTTGGTCTTCTTGTTAAATCTTCTTCATCAATAATAGATATGGTATTCAAATAGATAGCAATAGTCTCACCAGTAAAGGTTTGACATCAATGACAAAATAACAATTGCTTTCACTGTCACTTTCCAATACAAACTCAATTATGGAGAATGAATTCATTATTGTTGATAGCCACGAAGAGCATCTAAGGAGGAGAAGGCAAATTCATGGAAAGGTTAGAAACATAACACATCAGTTGTCAAGAACACACAGAGGCTACCGACGAGTAGATAAAGGTATTATTCAATCATGGAAGGATGATTACTTATATATATGAAGCTTAATTGGATCTGTGATCAACAATTGAAGATTTCATACATCATCAGATCAAAGACTTATGTAGTTGCATTCTAACAAGTGCATCACATCTAAAATCCTTTTGTAGAAGGTGGACTTAACAGTTCTTTACAAATCTCTTAAGAGAGTGCACACTTAACAGTGTTGCTAAAGCTTCAAACAAAGTAGATCTTAACAGTTCTCCACTGTAATACTCCTAACAGGGCAGGTCATCAGAAGTGACCAATTGTAAGCATTAACTGGCCCCTTCTTATCTACAGATAGTGAATTCTTGTGGGTAACAATCCCCACCGCAGTTTTTACTTCCTAACAGGAGTTTTTTGCGATATCATATCTTGTGTTATGTGTTATCTATTTTCATGAATGTTTCTGTTATGGTTACATACTAAATAATTTATGATATGATTGCATATACATAAACAAAGATGAATAGTTAGATAAGATAATTTACAAATTGATGATTAAGGGTTAATGGGCTAAACCAAGAAAAGTTTTAGAGGTACTAATTCACCCCTCCCATCTCAGTACATCATTCCAATATAATTCCAACACAAAGTAGCTCTATTTTGAAAATTTTGTAATGATGATGTCATGTGAAATGATGCAAAAGGAATGTTTTCCTTTTATGGGCTTAGGGGGGATAAATGATAAATTTTACATCTTGTAATGGGTGGCTATTAAAATATTTTAATAGCATATATATTGTAAACTCTCTCTTTATATATTAAGAAAACAAAACTATTACTGACAAAAAAAAAATAGAGATTTTTAATTAAATAAGATAATATTATTTAATTAAAAGAGAGATTTTAATTAAATAAGATAAGATCATTTAATTAAAAGATTTATTTTAATTAAATACTATTATTTGATTTAATTGAAAGAGATGTTTTCTTTTAATTAAATAAGATTATTGATGAAATGATCAAACCTTAGGAAATATTGAAATAATTGAATTAATTACGATTTGATCAAAGAAATTGATTTGAATTGAAACCATTGCAAAGCCTTGATTCAGGAATTTGATAAATTGATTCTGGTCATTTGATAAATTGAA
>MU223445.1:139913-197414 GCA_018584345.1 Thuja plicata | reverse complement strand
TATATATATATATATATATATATGATTGGTCGGTGCTCTATTTTTCATATACATATACATATACATATACATATACATATATATATGTATATGTATATGTATATGTATATGTATATGTATATGTATATGTATATGAAAAATAGAGCACCGACCAATCATATGGCAGCCATGACTTGAGGTAGGCATTTGAGCTTTGTCTTCTCATTAACTCAATTTCATTTTGATGGCATTTGTTGATTTGATGGCACAATACGAATGTTAATATTGGCATTGTTTACATCTTTGCATTTGGAATGCTTGATGACCCACGAGCTTTGAGAGCTAGAGCATCGTTGCTGTTACCTTCAAGGCATTGTGTGAAGTGTTTGATCTCTCTTATTTTCTTGTTGTTGATATTCACTATGTGGTACTCCCTGTTTATGATCATTTCATGAGGTAATGTCTTGATGGCTCGCAGGCTGCAAGCTAGGGCATCATGCATTGTTTATGAGCTCACTGTTTGAGCACCACATGACCCTGTTATGAGCTCTATTTGTTATATACATATACATATATACATATATATGTATACATATATATGTACATATACATATATACATATATATACATAAATATATAGATATACATATACATATATACATGTATAATGTTATTGTTGTTATTGCATGCTTGCTGTTGTTGTGCACCATATATATTTTTTTATATACACTGTTTATTTCATTGAGACCGTGACTAGCTTGGAATTTGTAATGTATTTTCTATTATTGGTCAATATTTCCATGTTGTTGAGGTTGTAGATGCATTGAATCACCACTTCCATTCTATTTTGATAGCATGCAATGTTTGATCTCTCTTTATTTATTTTACTGTTGATATTCACTATGTAGTACTCCCCATTTATGATCATTTCATGAGGAAATGTCTTGATGGCTCGTGGGCTACAAGCGAGGGCATCATGCATTGTTTATGAGCTCACTATTTAATACTGGCATTGTTTACATCTTTTCATTTGGAATGTTTGATGACCCGCGAGCTTTGAGAGCTAGGGCATCATTGCAATTACCTTCAAGGAATTGTGTGAAGTGTTTGATCTCTCTTTATTTGTTTCGCTATTGATATTCATGATGTGGTACTCCCCATTTATGATCATTTCATGACAAAAAACATGGTATCATCTTTCATTTATGTAGCATTCTTCTGAGTACACATGTCCTGTAGCATGGTTTTTTCTTTCAGAAGTGTATGGCTTCACTATGCGCATGCATAATTGTAGATGAGGATTAGTAATAGGATGCCATTCATTGCTTAGATATTTATGATCTAACCCTTGTCTCTCTTTTCTTTGTAGGTTCTGGATCATCATAGGAGTACACTTGATTCATACCCGGGTAAAAAATTCATCACTTCAGGCAATGTCTGGTACCCTTATTATTTATGTTCATCCTCTTATGTATGCCTGTACTACTTGAATTTTCTATAATAGACGAGCATCATGCAATGTTATTGCTATCATTGTATGCTTGTTGCTGTTGTGCACCATATATTTTTTATACACTATTTATTTCATTTAGACCGTGAGCTTGGCATTTGTAATTTATTTGTTGTTATTGGATCAATACATTTTTACCTTGGGCTCGGGCATCGTGCAATGTTATTGCTATCATTGTATGCTTGCTGCTATTGTACACCAAGTATTGTTTTATACACTATTTATTTCATTGAGATCGTGAGCTTGACATTTGTAATGTATTTGTTGTTAATGGATCAATATATTTTTCCCTTGAGCTTAGGCATCATGCAATGTTATTGTTGTCATTGTATTCTTGCTACTATTGTGTGCACCATATATTTTTTTATACACTATTTATTTCATTGAGACCGTGAGCTTGGCATTTGTAATGTATTTGTTTTTATTGGATCAATGTATTTTGCCCACATATTCATTATGTTGGCATACTTATTCACTATTTTCATTATTGTTACTTTGTTTTAGGTCTTCTCAATGGATAGAAAATTTGGTATTGAATGTTGCCATTTTGAGTCCTTGGAAGAACATTGCTCTAGATTATTTAATGTGCGTGATGATGAAATCAAACATGCTATTCTCTACCTCCTAAAATATAATATTGCTGGCTCACATGTACACGATGGGGTGATCTATAAACTAGTATTTTCTACTCTCCTTGAAGTTACCGATTGGTTTGAATGGGTCTTGAAGGTGGCTAAGCATGTGGTTGTTTCCAACAATTTGCAAAAATTTGCGTAGGGGATTCGGACCATCAATCCAAACATTATCTCTGGCAGGCTTAGCTCAATTTTTTATAAAAGAGGTGGCTTTGGAAATAAAATGGTGGAGGCATGGGAGGTGTTCAATAAATCTTTCACTAAAGATGACTACACTGCTATGAGTATCTTCCATGGTCACAATGAAGATTTTTTCACTTGTGACAATAAGAATGTTATGATGGACTACTTTGGAGTTGGCATTTTTTTCAACAAACTAGGCCATCTTTAGATCAAACGTAGACATGAAACTTAACTGTTCAACATAATGTTTGGAATACTCTTCTTTGTAAATTTTTTTATTGATACATGTTCATCATCATTACAAAAACTTATCTAGCTAATGATATTGCTATCTGGATTCAAAAACTTATGTAAATTTGATTATCATTACAAAAACTTATGTAAATTTGATTATCAAAACTTTTCATTATCTTGTGATATTGCTATCTGGGTTCAAGTATATAGTTTTTTGAGTCAAACTCATTGACTCATGTTTCATCCATGAATTTGACATGCACAAATTGCTTATCATGTATAAAACAATATATGGTGCACAACAGCAGCAAGCATGCAATGACATCAATAACATCATACATATATATGTACATATATGTACATATATGTATGTATATGTATATGTATATGTATATGTATATGTATATGTATATGTATATTTATATATATCTATATGTATATGTATGTACTATGTGGCTGTACTCCCCGTTGGTACTATGTGGAACTCCCTTTACATATTTGTTTTGCTGTTGATATTCACTATGTGGTACTCCCTATCGATGATCATTTCATTAGGAAATATCTTGATGGCTCGCAGGCTGCAAGCTAGGGCATCATGCATTGTGTATGAGCTCATTGTTTAATACTGGCATTGTTTACATCTTTGCATTTGAAATGCTTGATGCCTTTCTTTCATTCTTTCATTCTTTCATTCTTTTGTTCTTGTGTTCTTTTGTTCTTCATGGACCATTCTTTTTTATACCCGACTACATCTCCCATTAAAATTTCATGAAAACTTTTCATTATCTTCTGATATTGCTATCTTGATTCAAGTGTATAGTTTTTTGAGTCAAACTCATTGACCCATGTTTCATCCATGAATTTGACATGCACAAATTTCTTATCATGTCACAAAAATCATTGATGTGTCAACAATGACTTGCAAGAGTGTAGGTGACACATGGTTCAACTCCAATTCATACAATTGGGACTACCGAGAAAGTGAGTAGACTCTAAATATCTATATTTTGGCCACTAATATAACAAGGAATAAGCATGATGAGGAATGGAGATAGAAAAGAAGAAATTAGCTACACATTTAGTAAACATGGAAAAGGGTATAGTAGAGCCTACTCGTCTTTCCCGAGTAGTCCCAATTATTTCAAGCGGAGAAGAAGTAATGAGAGGAATTGTTGAAATATCAACAATTTTTGTGAGATTAGTTTGTTAACTATAGCTGACACAAGGCAATTTGTGAATGTCAAACTATACACTTGAATTTTGATAACAATATCACAATTTGACATGCCCCCAACTTTAGATGCCTTTACATGCATCTCAATGTGTGGTAAGGACTAAAAGTCCTAGTCACAACTATGAATATGGTTTCCATCAAGTGCAGTTAGGATGTTGCATTTACATGTACTGTGATTGACAATAGTCATTTTTCTATTTTATTTGAGATATTGTCTACATGATTAATATGTTTCTTTTTATTGCAATTATAATTAGTATGAATGAAAAAAATAACCAACTAAACAAAATGATATATAGGAATGACAGTGCAATATTTATCGATATAGTGTGAGTCGATGGCTTCGGTCAATGTGCCTATGTGTCAATGCGGTGTTGGTCCTTGTGTGTTGAAGATGTCATGCACAACAAGTAATCTTGGGCGTCGATTTTGGGGTTGCCCAAATAGGAAAAAAGTTTGGATATGGAATTATATTTTAATGTTTAAAAGTAATGTGACAAGGTATAATCATTTTAGGAAGAACTGATGTAGATTTGGTATTACTGGAAAATAGTGGATGTCAATACTTCCAGTGGGTTGATGAAACCACATTTACATCTACTCCATCTATGTCTATACCTTATCTAGGAAATGAGTGCAACTTATGCAAGGCTTGAGAGGCAGCTAGTGTTGCCGAGATTTCTTCAATGGCGAAAGCAGAAATCATGTTTCTGCGATGCCTTCTTTGTGTAGTTTGTGCACTACTTTGTTGGGACCATATGCATAAATGTGATAAATAGAGGGCTATTGTAGATGCTAAAACTATTTTAGAATTTCATGTACGTTGGACATATTTTGATAAACTCATGAACTTATTGTTGTTTATGACTTTGTTATGATTTTCTATATCTTGGATGGGTTTTTGTAAATTTTATCCTTGTTCCCTTTAGAAGTGTATTGCTTGACTATGCAGTACGTGCATAATTGTAGATGAGGATAAGTAATAGGGTGCCAGGCATTGCTTAGATCCTTTGGATCTAACCCTATCTTTTCCTTCCTTGCAGGTTTTGGATCATACATGAGTATATTAAATTCAACCTCAGAAACATTGGCAAGGATCACCCAACTTCATAAAATAAGAATGGAAAGATACAAACTTAAATTTAGAAGACATACATACCTATCTAGTGAACATATTGTGCTAAAGGTGGAGTCTGATACTGCTTCAACGACATCATGCAGTGATGCAAAATTTAATATCTATAGTCGTTGCAGCAGCACCAAGCGCCACCTTCAATACATATGATCACTAAACAAGTCTGTATGATGTCTTCTATAAACACATCACATTCCATATGGTGTTAGAAGGCCTAGATGGGTAGAAATTCAAGCAAAAGGCTCAGGACGTCTTTTGTACAACTTTTTTCTTGGTAATTTGAAGCCATCAATGGAAACTTACAATCTTAAACAATTAGTATACCATTGATGACTTCATAATTATTAAGTGAAATGGAGTTCTCTGATCTGAAACCCCCTTTGGTGATGATCTTATTTTGGATGCAAGGGAGAGAAGCCAATTCACATAAAGAACATGCACATAAACACGATAGCTGGGAAACATAAATGTAGATATCACAACAACTAAGAAACATAAATGTAGATATCATGGTCACAATTGTTTGGAGACACAACATAATTGAGTGGTAAACCCAGACGATGCAACACAACCACTACTCCTCCATTTCTAAGTTGGCACTATAGGATCCAAAACCCATAGATAAGGAATAAATTTAGAGAGTGGAGGAGGAGGGCCGTAACGACCAAAATAATATAGGATCCCTATATTATTTTGTTCGTTATAACCCTCCTCCTCCACTCTCTAAATTTTTTCCTTATCTATAGTTTTTTGATCCTGCAGTGCCAATTTAGAATTGGAGGAGTAGTGGTTGCATTGCATTATCTGGGTATACCACTCAATTATGTTGTGTCTCCAAACAATTGTGACCATGATGCCTACATTTATGTTTCTCAGTTGTTGTGTTCCAGGATCCCTTATGAATATTTACAATCCCTAAGATTATATCTCAAAAATCTTAAAGTGTCATAAAGGGTCATATGAGACTCCTAGGAGGGGCCAGATGAGCTTCCACCTTCATGTGGTTGGCCCTGTTAAGTATAGAATGTTAAACTATTCTCAAAAGAAAGAGAAGCTCAATATTTTAAGGTCCCACTCCATATACACGACAAATTTTTTTTGTAAAACATAACATACCATCACCATTGCAATGGTATTAAGTGGAAGACTAATGCCAGAACATTACACATGATGTCTAGATGTTAAAATAGTTTGACATGTGGACGTCGCATGTACAACATCTTTGTCGCATACCGTCGTAACAAAAACATTCAAAATGTGTAATGATGGCATACTAACCCTCATAGCCAGTGTATATTGTGATAGTCATGACTGTCACAAGAATGATAGACATAGCTACCATCAGTGATTCTAACACCAAAACGGCAACACCGGGCTATGTCACTTTCCCAATGACGTACTATCGTAATTGCGACACATAGCTGTCGAAAAGAGGTCTCAAATGTACTAGTGAGGCAACAAAATTTCTGATATTTAGGAGCCTATTTCTTGGAGCTCCCTAGGGGTATTGATGATATTTCAAGTGCTATAGGACTGTGTCATGGAGGCCTCCAATAACCTATCTCATATTCTAGAGATTCACTTCAGTTTTCATTTTTTGACCCAATCTCGGTTGATGCCAAAACTTGCAATGTTACGCAGTTGAATGCTAACACATTAAATATCTTGAAAACCATTGGTTGTGGAATCAAATCATCTCCACCAACAAATCCAGAATGCTAGGTGAATGCAGGGAACAACCCTATCATGGAGGTGAAGAGGCTCGAATGTTGCTGACCGCTATGGAGCCAAGTGTCCCTCAAGGTGCATCAGGCAACAAAATTATTGATATTCAGGAGTCCATTTCTCAGAGCTCTAAATTGGTATCAAAAATCATTCAAGAGCTATAGGACCATGTCAAGGAGGCCTATGATAACCTATCTCAGTTTTTGGAGATTCATTTCCATTTTCATTTTCTGACCCAATCTCAGTTGATGCCAAAACTTGCAATGTTGCGCAGTTGAATGCTGACACATTGCATATCTTGAAAACCACTCGTTGTGGCATTGAACCATCTATTCAAACAGCTCCAAAATTTTGGGTGAATGCAAGGAACAACTCTATCATGGAGGCGAAGAGGCTTGAACATTGCTGATTGCTATGGAGCCAAGTGTCCATCAAGGTGCACTAGGCAAAAAAAATTGTCAATATTTAGGAGTCCATTTCTTGGATCTCCCAAGGGGTATCAACAAGTCATTAGGTGCTACAGGACTATGTCACAGAGGCATATTATAACCTAGCTCAATTTTTGGAGATTCACTTTCATTTTCATTTGTAAACCCAATCTCGGTTGATGCAAAAACTTGCAATGTTACGCAGTTGAAAGCTGACACATTGCATATCTTGAAAACCACTCATCATGGCATTGAACCATCTCTAAAAATAGCTCTAGAATTCTGGGTGAATGCTAGGAACAACCCTTTTATAGAGGCAAAGAGGCTCGAACGTTGTCGACCGCTATGGAGCCAAGTGTCCCTCAAGGTGCACCAGGCAACAAAATTACCGATATTCAGGAGTCTATTTCTCAAAACTCCCAAGGGTATTTACAATCCATCAAGAGATATAGGACCATGTCATGGAGGCCTCCAATAAACTATCTAATATTTTGGATATTCGCTTCCATTTTAATTTACCGACCCAATCTCGGTTGATGCCAAAACTTGCAATGTTGTGCAGTTGAATGCTGACACATTGCATATCTTGAAAACCACTCATTCTAGCATAAACTGTCTCTTCTAATAGATCTGGAATGCCAAGTGAATGCTAGGAACAAACCTATCATGGAGGCAAAGAGGCTCAAATGTTGTCAACCGCTATGGAGCCAAGTGTCCCTCAAGGTGCACCAGGCAACAAAAATTTTGATATTCAGGAGTCCATTTCTCAGAGCTCCTGAGGGGTATCAAAAAGCCATCAAGTGCTAAAGGACAATGCCATGGAGGCCTATGATAACCTATCTTAGATTTTGGATATTCTCTTCTATTTTAATTTTCTGACCCAATCTCGGTTGATGCAAAAAATTGCAATGTTGCACAATTGAATGCTGACACATTCCATATCTTGAAAACCGCTCATCGTGGCATCAAACCATCTCTACCAATAGCTTTGAAATTCTAGGTGAATGCTAGGAATGACCCTATCATAGAGGTGAAGAGGCTCAAACTTTGCTGACCGCTATGGAGCCAAGTGTCCCTTAAGGTGCACTAGGCAGCAAAATTGCCGATATTCAAGAGTCTATTTCTTGGAGCTCCCAAGGGGTATCAATAAGCTGTCAAGTGCTACAAGATTGTGTCATGGAGGCCTACAATAACCTATCTCGCATTTTGGATATTCCCTTCCATTTTCATTTTCCAACCCAATCTTGGTTGATGCAAAAACTTACAATGTTGCACAGTTGAAAGCTGAAACATTGCATATCTTGAAAACCTCTCATCCTAATATCAAACCATCTCTGCTAACACCTTCAATTTGATGTGTAAATGCTAGGAATAAAATTTTTATGCTTCACAACTCATTCAAACATTCGGGACCACAATGTAGTGGTGCATCCCTTAACGTTCTTGTAGTGCCCTAAATAGGTTCAGGTGGTCAAAATGCTCCAATAGGACTAAAATTGGGTAGGATTGATATTTTTATCTTATATGAACTATTATCATTTCATTAAGGTGTTGGAATGAAAATTATGAGTCTAGGTTTATGAAACAAAACATGCATATTCTCATTAAGTATGAATCATTCAGTAACAATATACATAGATACAAGTGTGAACATAAATATAAGACATAAACAATTTACAAAGCATAAGACATCCACATAAACATAAAGTAGTCTACATCAGTACACATGATATATTCGTAGAGCATGAAGAAAAATATATATGTCCAATAATGTCATAGATCAAATATGTCCAATAAAGTTAAATTGGCATCGCGAAAGCCAAACGGATATAGACCATGTCATGTATACAATATACAAAAAATATGTCCAGTAATTCCATATTGGCGTACAATGATTATCCCTAATCTAGTCCTTTCCCAAAAGGGGAAGAAAACAAATCACAGGCTATCTTCGATCATTGCCTCGATGGAGATGCAATACTCTTCCGAGTGTGCTCACTAGTCCTCCTGTCTAGACTCTTCTGCAGCTCAAGCTGATAAAATAAAAAGTATAAACATCAATAACTAATATACATAGGAATTTAATTATAGGATGACATAAAATAGAGTATTTGCTTACCGCTAACAAATAGTCACTATGTACATCTACCGAAGGGGCACACTGATGATCTGGAGTAATGAGTCCCTACAACAATGATCAAAATAATTTTAAAAATACATACATGAATATCATTAAAAATTTCAATACAAACTATTAAAATAACAATTCTAATTAAGTAATCTCTTTCATACCTTGGTAAATGCATCAGAACTAGCTATAGCTGCAGTTACGCCACGATTCAAACTATCACAAAAAAAGGGACTCTCTGTTGTCATTAACTGAATAATGAACAACAAGAGTATTATGTAGTTATCAAGAATACCTATAATATTTAACAACCCCACTAATTAATGAATGATACCTCTGTGAAGGTGCCACCACATTGTTCAGTGTGCGGTGTCGATGTTGTAGCTCCAACATCAAACTAGTGCACAATTATGGTAATTTATAAGACAACGATTAATATAGGAACAAACCACTGACTTGTTAATTATAATGCATTATTACATATATACCTGTGGACTAAATGATGTCATCACAAAGCCAGGTGAAGGAATGGGATCATTGTCATGACAACTTTGACTCTGGATTTTGATCATAATTTGTCTACTAATTTATTCATTCATTCATTAATTAATTAAATATAACCAAGTAAATCAAATTAAAATGCAAATAAACATACCTCAACAAAATGTGAGTGAGGCCCTTTGCTGTCTAAAGTCAACGTCGTTGTTCCAGTAGTGAACTAATGTACATGCACAATAAGTTATGAGACAAACATCCATATAATTATAGAATAATCAAATGTATACTTTAAAAAATGTTTTATTCGATACATACTTGTGGATTTGACATGGTAGTGTATAAGGGGTGTGGGTGATCATTGGGCCACTACAATCGACACTCTTTCCCTGAATTTTCATCATAAACACTAGATACTAATTTAATTAAATTCATTCATTTAAAAATTAAATATGATCAAATAAATTTAATGAACTTGCAAATATTTACCTGTGTATCAATGCCAAATGTTGCATTGAGAAAATCATCACTCATCAGTCCATCATCCTCTTCCTCTCTCTTGGTAGTACTAAATGTGCACAGGGATCCATAATAATGACAAAAATGACCCCTCGCAGACTGACCGTGGTCACACTCGAGTAGAGGAGTAGCGCACTGAATGAGAGTCTGTTTCAGAGCACTAATCATGCCTAGTGTGTCCACCTCCATGTCTTCCTTCACATTGGAAGGAATACTAATATGATCCACCTGTGGCTTGCCACTAGGCAACCTAAATGCATTAGGGTCACAATATGCCATAGGTCTATCAAATGATGACCCCCCACCTCTACCCTGTGACTCTAGAAAGTCAAAATAATTTGGCACTTCCTTCCAGACAAACTCTCAATAGAGTTTCCTTGGGAAATAGAAAGGAACCTCATGATTGTTATAGGGAGAGGAATCAAAGACCATCTACCATCTGTCCCAAAAGTTTGTTTTTATATCTTCATTCAAGCACCAATGAATTGGGATCCTCCTTGTTGTAGGTTTAAGAGTTTCAATTTCCCCTGGCTTTTTAAAGAGTTTGCAAATGTCAACTTTTGTATTTTTATTTTTTATTTTTTTTATGTCCTCTTATGATAATTTATTTTCATAATATTGTTTTTGTTCTTCTCTTTTGTCCTGCCATAAATTTAGTTGCCCACTAACTGAACCTACATGGGTCAAGATTAATTCTAATAATTTTGAAAGTGTTGCCCTTTTAGGATTTGTACCAATAGAATCTTTTAACCTCCTAATTAAAGATTCTATTTTGATTTTCCCTCTTTCTATTTGGTTGTTTTTATTAGGGGAAAATGAGTTTTAATATGTTGCTTTTGACTTAACTTTTCCCTTATAAATATGCAAACCATCATCTCCATCTGAATCAATATATGGGTGTTCAGAATCTATGTCCCCATGATGAACCCTCACATTTTTTTAAAACTCAATACCAGTTTTAGGAGGGTAAAATTTCTCCACATGGAGGGCTTTATCATGTTCCATAATCAAGAGAATAAGACCCTCATGAAGCAATGGAGAGGAGGGTTTTTTTCCTATGGGCTACAATGTTATGGTTAAGCTAAGAGACCAAATAAAAAATAATATAAACCACCTTGTCATGATGGAAATGATTCAAGATAACAAAATGGTAGCTGAAAATACTACCAAGCTTCCCATCTAAAGTCAGGTAACACATAATTATCTTTGAGACGTTTGACCAACAATTTGGAAGAGAAATTTTGTCGAAACCCCCATCTGTGCTTTTGAGGGCCTTTTTGGTTCACCAAGAAGAAGTAAAAAATCCATGACATCCGCTGCAGATTTCTTATCTCTATAGAACTTCCTACCTTTAATGAGGGTATTGGAAACATGGGAGAAATGCTCTTCATTTATCACTTGCTCAAGCATGTAGACATGCAAAACACTCTTCTTACAATCCTCAAAAAAGCCTCCATGATAAGGGTATCAACTCCATGAAGTCACTCCATATACCAAGATAGGCCCCCCATAGAAAAATAGCACTCTAGATAGGCTCAATATTCTTTCATTTGTCATAGACAATTGGCTCAGTGTGATTTATGTCTCCTCTCATAGATATGGAATTAAACCACTTGCTCACAGAGAGAAAATGTAAGCAAAACACCATTCACAAATGCATTCGCAGCTGGAATAAAGAGGTCAGCCTACCTCCATTCACTCACATGTATGAATTCATTATTTTTTAGGAATGCAATAGCTCACCATCCTTGATCATCATTATGGAGATGTTGGCTGAAGCTTATTGGGATATGATTGTTCATATCCAAATCTAAGCATTGATGTGTGCTAAAACCCAAGTTGGCAAGGTGATCTGCCACACGGTTCTCCTCATTGTAAACTTGAAATTTTATAAAATGTTCAAACCCCTCCAATAACATTAGGTTATCCATTACAATAGTTTTAATGGTCCAACTAGGGGGGAGGCATCTTTAAGATCATTTACAATATTCAAATAATCAATTTCTAACCAAACAATAGTTATACCATTATCTCTAGCCATCTTTAAGCCTAGATAGACAACCATAGTCTCGACGTATGTGAATATGTTGTCAATTTTTCTTTACTTAGGGTTTTTAGATGATTTTTTGTTGCTGCAGGGTGCCTAGTCCTCATGTTGTAATGGAATAAGTCTTGGTTGGTTTGTGTTAATTGTAGTTTTTAGGATCATGGCCTTTTCTCTACTGATTCAATAAAAACATCAAAGATTCAATTGACCAAGCAAGTCACAAGAAGATTCTTTACAAGGAATATCTAAAAAAAATACATGAAATCAAAATTTCAAAATAGATTGATCTCATATTCAATTTTTAAGATAATACATGATATAGTGAAACCTAGTAGACAAGTGTAACCCACTTATCAAGCTTTTTTGTCATACAAATCAAGTAGGTGAATTGTTTGATAGAATGCATTATGGTAGGTTTGTGCCATATGCATTTATTAAGAAAATAAATTTAAGAAACTTTTGATCATAAGTCAATAGTATAAGAAAACTAAATTTACCAACCTTCCTACAATTATAATTGTGAAGTGGGTGGATTGATTATTGTAATTGTAATTGTTTCCGCCTAAAGATTTTTTAGGTCTTGTGTTAAATATTAGGTACATATTCCTTTCATCAATTAAGGAAATTGTGATTACAATACTGTGAATGGGATTGGATGTCTATTACAAAGGCTATTTGATCATGGAAATATCTTTGCAATTGGGATTTACTAATTTTCTAATTGATAGTGATACAAACCAGCACTAAAGAAAAGATTGTGATCTCTAAATGAAATATATAACTATAACTCATTACGACACCACACTAATCATCCACAATTCCAATGGAATACATCAACTCAAAAATGAAATGAAAATCATCATCAAGCATATTAGGAAGGTAATAATGCTTAGACATGGCATGCATATAGTTTGACAAAAATCCCTACGAAAATAACACGTTATGCACAAAATTAAATTGTTGAAAAGGTTCTTAGAAACTTCCAGTAGATGAAATTGGTAGGTGTAAACCCTAAACCTTCATGACTCTCATCCCTACCTACAAAAGCAACTTCCAAACTTATTTTTTCTTAGATGTTGTAGCTAAAATACTTGGGTGTATATATAGACAATATGAAGGTATATAGATAAAACCCATGAACTATTTGATATATTAGTTATAATATTATAGAGTGTGCATAAAATAGATTGATGGAAAGTATATAAAGACTTTAAGTACAATGGTTAGTAGGTATAAAAACCAAATTCCTTAAGTAGTTCCAAGGTAATCATAAAAAATTAATGAAAGGTTTACTTGGTAGACATAGCGTGAGAATCACTTTGATAGATAAATCTTTAAGAGAAGTAATAATCACAAGTTGCATAGCATTATTAATCATGGCTTCTTCTCTTCAGATATTATAAATGTTTTCCTTACGAGTGAGTCATGAACTTGTGCAATTGAATAAATAAGTGCAACAAGTATGTAGACAACATTAATAAGTCATTAGAAATTTCAATCTAATTCTTTTCTTTTCTCTTTCTCCCTCTCTCTATATCCTCCATCTCTCTATCTCTCCCTCCTTCTCTCACTCCCTATCCTCCTATGTATATTCTTTTTACCACTCTCATCCATTCTCTTCCTATATATCTCTGTCTCTCCCTCTTGCTATCTCCTCCCCCACATCGCTCCCCCCTGCTTTCTCTCATCTCTCTCCCTCTTTATATATTTGTCTCCATCCTCATCTCTCACTTTATCTTCATCTCTATCTGTATGTTCCTCCCTCCTCTATCTCTAGATATACCTCCTTCCAAATCCACCCACCTCTCTCCATCTCTTTCACTGTCCCTCTTACTTGGGCTCTATATCTAGATATCTATTTGCCTCTCTATTTCTACCTTTCCATATTTCTTCTTACATCTCTCTTTATCCCTATACCTCTTACTCTCTGTTCATATATATACATAACAAAAAAATACGAAATATATACCTCAAACATATCCTACCATACAATTATGAATAAAAAAATAAATCAAAATTTAGAACTAACTTCTAATTTATACCTATCATCATTCAAATCATACAAATTATAGAGAAGACCACACAATGAAACTGGGATAGATATAGATCTATTAATATAATATAATGTACGATGATTTTATTTCCTCAAAGTACGAGCTAAAATTGGTCTCACCTCTACATAATACGAACCAAAGAAAACTATGAGAAGAAAACTCATGGCAAAAAAAACAAGATCCCATGTATTGCACGAGGAATGCTTGATAGAAGATCGCCCATCTATCGTGGAATAAGGTGCAGGAAAGTCATATGCCTCAACAGAAATTGAGCTATTGTAGTTAGTTTTCTTCCAAAACAAATGGAGTCTATTGAGCTATTGTAGTTAGTTCACGTCCCATTCTATCGTTATTGGACAACACTTGTTGTTCTCATATTTAATGGGTTGACCGCACTTAGCTGAAGAGTTGTAATTGGGTCGCAATCAACAATAGATGGTTAATGCTATATTAGATAACAAAAATTTAGCTAGTCAATGGACATTCATATAGCTGTTTTATTTATGGTCTGTAAATAAACCTTACCATGCTCAGAAGTTTTAAAGGGCACCCCTTTGTCAATACTTTTGAAAACAATTGAAAAGCTAATCCCATCTCGTAAGTGTATAGTGTGAAGCATAGAAAAAGTGTGGAAAAATATCGTGAACCCACGTTATAAATAGAGAGTACAACTATTGCTGCTCAGTTCATCGTGGAGTCCTAGGCAGAAATGAAGGTGGAAGAAGTGTTCAATCAACGCCTTTTGCCCACTCAAACCCTTACAGTATCTAAATGCAATGGACGGAGATGTTTTCGTATTGCATGTACAAGAACGGAGGTGCGAGGGTTCACCGGCGGAATGACTTCGTGGTTTTGGACAAAGTCATTCAGAAAACCTTCGGAGGTTTTCTGAATGCGTGGTTGAGGAAGGACTTCGAGGTTTTGGACAAACTGGTGGCGGATCCTTCGTTCATACCGGTCAAGGTGGAACCTCCTGAGCGTTATTTATTAGAAAATGTCCTACAATTTAATTAGTAGTAATGATGGTATGTTTTTAATTTTTATATCATTTAATTAGTATTGCTATTGGGTTTAGTTGTGACTACCCATTCAATCGATGACTTTTAATTTCAGTGCTTGCTTATATTACGGTAATGCTTTGTGTAAAGGCAGAGGCCCCGTATCTATGGGGATTAAGTGTGGTATCATTTTCTTAGTGTTGGAATGATTGGTACCTATTTATATTTTCTATAGACTTATTATTGAACTTGTTAGATTTCTACATTCTATGATATTGATTGGAAGCAATTTTACAAATAAATTGTAGCAATTTTTCAGAGATTAATTTAGGAATTACTTACAATCAATTATTATCAGTTTAATATAATTCACAATTATGACTAGTAATTTTATTTGTGATGTTACAAAAGAAGCAATGTGGGACATTTAAAAAATGATATTAGCTTCTAACTCAATGTGTCTTAGAAATGATGTATTCTTAAGTCATGAATGTTGTTAATTGTAGAGGAGAACAATGTCTTAACCTTATCCTTTAACCAACTTATCCATTGTGAATTTAATTTAATTATAATCCTTCTCATACTCTATTATTGTGACTTAGTCCTATGAACTAATATTATTGGTTTGGTTTTATTGGCATTTATTATTTCCACTTTATCACTCCTCCAAGCAAATGCATCCTAAAAGTGACCATTAACAACTGACATGAGCACAAAATTTTCAAAATAAACTCTTAGGGTTACATTTTTTCATTTATTTCCTAATGAATTATTTAAGGATTCAATAACATTAAGAAGAAGATTTGAAAAAAACATTACATATCATTTTAGATCATTAAAGAGACATCAATGAGAAATCTCAAATCTTGAATATTAAGTTGCATTCAACATTGTGTTCAATATACTTTTATTTTGTTATTAATCGTAATGAAAATAAGTACAAATAGTCTTGACCAACACAATACATTGAAGTCCAAATAGTTTCACAGCCTACAATAGAAAGGCTTTTCCTTAAAAGCATCATAACATCACCTTCAGTTATTGTAGGTTTAAGAGTATGTGCAAAAATTTAGGTAAATAATAAACATGAAAAATGTAACACTTTTATATAGGATATTTGTTTGTGAAGAACAGATTGGAATAATAATTCTGTCTAGCTAATGCGCAAAACTCAAGGATATTTATTTTAGAAATTTAATGATTGTAACAAAAAAACATTTACAAAGATCTAACTTGGATAATTATACAACATATAAATAGTTAGAGGAGGTGAGACCTTCTAAATCTCACATTTCAAACTATTATGTACTTGTATATAGTGTAGCTCATATATGATAAGGTAATATTTAGTTTCTTGGATCAATCATTCGATTAGAATAAATTAATTAAAAGAGGGTAGTCCTTAACTTTTCACTTGGTGAAGTTAATCTAGCACATTTTTTTTCATCCTAAGGTTTAGTTTTCTATGTTTTATTTTTTTACAATTGACCTAAATCTTTATCTTGGCTTGTGTTACATTTATTGTATGCTAGTTTCTATACTTCCTTTATATTCGCCATCAAGAGGAAGCTTCTATTTTTTATTTATTTTTTCTAATTGACCTAAATCATTATCTTGGCTTGCCTTACATTTCTTGTATGCTAGGTTTTATACTTCATTTATTTCTCCACTAAGAGGAAGCCTTATATTAAATTGTAGAATCACCTATAACCAAGTTAAAGAAATTTCTTTTAAGGGTATAAATGCGTTCATTATGTTAATTTACTCTACCTTTTTATGATCATTCTCAAAAGAACTTTCTTGTGGTTTATTTCACAAAAAAAGATCTGTGATTTTTGCAAGCCTTATTCTCTGTAACATGTTCAATTTTTTTGACAATACTATGGGTGGAGACCGGGTGCGTGTGGAGCTTGATAAATGTGATGATTGGAAGAGTAACGGGATGGTCTAGCATATATGTAAGGAGAGAGGCATATTTAAATTTAGGGAGATCATGAATGGTCATGGTGAGAGCCTCTCCAAGTAGTTTGTTGGTTCTTGTGATGCTAGAAGGGTTACCATGGGAGAAATATATTTTGAGGTCAACGAAGATGTGATCACAAAAGATAGGGGTCTCTCCACTGAGGGAGAAAGTGGACAAAAATTGGCAAGATCTTTGATATTGCTAGCCTTAACCAATTATTTCATCTTGGCAAGCAACCTGTCAAGCTCAGAGGGGGCTTTGATCATGAAAAACTGTTGGAGCCTTCCGAACATGTCTGCCTTTTTTGGTTATGAGCCATTTCATGCTAGAGGGAATTTTTGGTGTGTACTACTATTACTACCTTTCTTAAATTTATTCAAAAATCACATTGTTATTTTTATCCCATTCTATCTCTCACATTCTATTTCAAGAGTAATGTCAAGGATGTTTCTAAGGCCAAGAGCCATGAGAAAAAATTTAGTATCCTCCATCAAGGCCTTATGCTTCATTTGTATGATTTCCACTTAGCCCTTTTCCCTCCCCACCAAATTATTGTTGAAAAGGTTCCTGAATATTCTTCTCCCTTCAGACAACCTTATGAATACCTCTGGTGCTAGCTGTAAACAATGTATTAAAAACCCTGGCCATAAAAACCAACAAGAATCCTCCCTTGTCTTTATCAAGGTTAAGTAGGAAAAATACAATAAGAGGGATGCTCCTCCGCTACGACTAAGGCTAAGTCTAATAAAAATTTAAAATGCAAATTGACTCTAATGTTGAGATCACTAACGAGACCAGCACCCCCAAAAGGATCACCTACCTTAAGGGTAAACCTGGAAAAGAAGTCATAAAATATGCGTTAGACTGAAACAATGTGGGGTCTAAAGGTAATGGTGAGGATGAGGTGTCTCCCTGTGCCTCTGATAGAAACTCAATGCATGTCTCAAAAAGAATTGAGTCATAACCTAGGGAGTCCACCCATGCTTAGGATGTGGAAAAGATGGTTCCTATCACAATCAATAAAGGAAGGGCCCTGTCGAAAGGCGACAAAATAAATAAGGGCTCAGCTTAAAAAGAGGTTGATTTTCTGAAGATAAGACTTCCAGATGTGGAGGAAAATATTGCATTGGTGGACGGGAAGCTTGTGGAGGTCGATGAAAAGATTTATAATGTGTCTTGTTTACCAGTGAAGGTGATGCAAAACTCGGCTACCATGTTGTGCATGTTGTAGGCTAACAATTCTAAAGAAACTAAGAATGTTGACGACCGTAAGGAGTTCTTCCATTTTGTCACAAAAGATTGGGCGGTGATGATGCTCACTAGTGAATGGAAAAAGACAAAGAATTATGGTTGGTCCCACTCTCTGGTTTTTACATTTTTTCTTGTCTCAACCCTCACGTCCCTGTGGTTGTTTTCTAAGCTTTTCTTAGCTTACTCTGGACTTATAGGTTTATTATTAGTTTATGACCTAAGTGGTCACTGTTTAAAGCTTTTTTAACTGCTTTGCTAGACACTATGATGGAATATGTTAGTTTTTAGTGATATTATGATGGGTATTACTACTATTCTACTTTTCATGCACTACTCTAGTTATAGTTTAGTTATTTTTTCTCTATTTTTTTTTCTAGCTTTTTATAGTGACATGAGAGAGTGCCTGCCAACGTTCATCACCAGATGGTTAAATTTTTTCTCATGCTTAACTACTGATTTTGTTCCTATGTTGATAATGTAATTCTATTTCTAATATGGTTTTGTTGTTGATCGCCCTTTTAGCTAGTTTTTAAAGGGATAATACCCTCATTTTGTTGTATTACTTTATTAAAAACATTAAAATGTAATTAAAAAACATAGTGTCAAATTTTAAATTGGTATAGATGAAATTAAAATTATTATATAAATTTTAATATTAGAATTTATATCAATAGAAAAAAAAACAATCAATCAATACCTTGATTGTTTCTCATTTTGTAAGGAATCAAGGCCCTTTCCCTTCTTATCCAATAACAAACAATCAATGCCTTGAAATTAATATATGAAAATTGATATCAAGATATAACAAAATTATTATACCAAAATTAAAATTGTTAGTGTATTTACTAAAATTGATATTTTTTGTGAAAAAGAAAGATAAATATAATGATTGAGCATAAAGAATATATTAAAGTATTTCGAGTGGAAATATCTATAAATAGATCTATAAGTATGAAAAATCAATAGGTTTACCAATGTACCACCGTTTACAAAATAAAGTCAAGAAATTGAAAAATCACACAATTTCAATCAAGAACAAATAAGAAGGATCAAGATAATTAATAAGGAAGAAGCTAAAACCATTCTGAATATTTTATAGTAGTCAATGACTCCCAATTCATGACATTCAATATATGATTAACATCATAGATTGATTTGATCAAGCAATCTACAACATGATTCTTTACTAAGAATATGTAAAAGAAATATATGCGCTCAAGATTTATAGTAATAGATTGATGATTGTTGTATTCAATCTTTAAGATAATCCATGACATAGTGAAACCTAGTAGCTGTTAGGATTAACAAGACAAAAATAACAATTACATGTAGAAATATAACCAATATTAGAGAATAATAAACCAAAACAAAAGAGAACACAAGACACAAAGATTTAATGTGGTTCACCCAATCCCTGGGTTACGTCCACGAAACAACAAAGTCCACTCTTATTATTATCCAGTGATTACAATCTAATTGCAACGCGCAAATCCCTTACAGCTCAATACTGTCATAAAACATACCACATAACATAAAACCCTAACCCTAAGCCAATTTATACAATCTTTATGCCACTTTAGGGTTAGAAAAAGTTAGCCCAGAAATTGGTCGAAAGTAAGCCTCAAAAATTTTTGCCTTGGGGGCTCCGCCCCCAAACCCCACACAATGTAGAAAGGTAAAGCACTTTCCTAGATAGTACTTTCCTGATCAGTCACCACAATATAATAGTAGCCCAATACAACCAACTAATCATGCACAAATAAGGTAGTTGAATTGTTTGACATAATGCCTTAATGGTAGTTTTGTGCTATATACATTTATTAATTATTTATTTATAGTAATAGATTGATGTTTCTTGTATTCAATCTTTAAGATAATCCATGACATAGTGAGACCTAGTAGCCCAATACAACCAGCTAATCATGCACAAATAAGGTAGTTGAATTGTTTGACATAATGCCTTAATGGTAGTTTTGTGCATATATACATTTATTAATAATATAAAATTAAGAAACAACCAACTAATCATGAGCAAATAAGGTAGGTGAATTATTTGACAGAATGTCTTAATAGTAAGTTTTCGCCATAGACATTTACTAAGAAAATAAATTTAAGAAACAACCCACTAATCATGCACAAATAAGGTAGGTGAATTGTTTGATAGAATGTCTTAAGAGTAGGTTTGTACCATATACATTTATTAAGAATATAAATTTAAGAAACAACTCACTAATCATGCACAAATAATGTAGGTGAATTCTTTGACAAAATGCCTTAATATTAGGTTTGCACCATATATATTCATTAAGAAAATAACTTTAAGAAATGACCCACTAATCATACCCAATTAAGGTAGGTGAATTATTTAACAGAATACCTTGATATTAGGTTTGCATCATATACATTTAGTAAGAAAATAAATTTATGAAACAAATCACTAATCATGTGAAAATAAGGTAGGCAAATTGTTTTACACAATGTCTTAATAGTAGATTTGTGCCATATACATTTAGTAAGAAAGTAGTTTTAAGAAGCAACCAACTAATCATGCACAAATAAAGTAGGTGAATTGTTTGATAGAATTCCTTAAGGTAGGTTTGCACCATATACATTTATTAAGAAAATAAATTTCAGAAAAAATCCACTGATCATAAACAAATAAGATAGGTGAATTCTTTGACAATGCCTTAAAAATAGATTCACTCTATACATATTTATTGAGAAAATAAATTTAAGAAATGATTAACTAATCATATACAAATAAAGTAGGTGAATTGTTTGAAAAAAATACTTACGAATAGATTTGTGTCCTATACATTTATTAAGAAAATAAATTTAAGGAAACTCTTGATCACATGTCATTACTATAAATTTTCCAACCTTCTCAACGTTGTAACTGTGAAGTGGATGGATTGATTGTCATTGTAAACACGTCGAGAGACATTTATAAAGTCGTAGCATATATGAAAATGAAAATGCAAGCACAAGAATATTCCGTGTCAATAAAAATGAATTGATTGAAATTCCTACAGTTACAAGATAGATAAAAGGTCAGATGAAAAGTTGTGAGAATTTGAAAAGACTTCAATTTGATTAACCCATTTTCTCCATTTGCATTTAATTGGGTTTCCCTCGCTGAAGCATTTGCATTAATTTTTCGGAGATTTATTTTGTTCTGCGCGAACTGCAAATCCTCGCATGTCTCTTCTTGTTTCCCATCTCCGCCTTCATCCTCGCATGGTTCCTGTTACCACCTATCTCTTCCTTCTTCATCTATGGAAAAATAACCACCTATAACAAAGCCCAAGAGAGAGGGCTCTTTTTTCCTTAGATAAGCATTCTGGCCAGAAGTGGGTGCCAAAGGGATTCGATCCCCCGATGCTCCACTCAGTAATTCTAGGCATGAAGAAGACTTAATACCAAGCCGGGTGAACCTAGCCCCAAGCTCATCTTCCTCTTCTTCATCTAAGCGCAAACAGCCACCTGAAACAAAGCTTGGAAAATAAGACCCTTTCTGCATTTGATAACCCTTCGGCCTAGAAGTGAGCGACGGTGGGATTTGAACCCTTGACTCTAGGCACGAAGGATGGATCACTCAACTCACCCTTCACCAAAGTTTTGGGGTGTCGAGTGCCATAAAAAAATTACAAGTACGGAATCAACCTCAGTTGTCTGAAGGCAAAGAGGCGCATGTTATTATCACACCACAAATGACCATGTTCGTTTATGGCAACATGCAGAGGGCCCAATTCATGAGTATTCAACCGCCCATGGAATATCAAAGAAGTCGTTTCTCTGGGAGAAGGGTGTGATGGATCAGTGAAAGTAGCCCCTTTGTCAGGCTGCTTGAACCTCAAATCCTTGGGATTCACCACAAACCACTCTTCAGCTGACCTAGCCCTACTACTGAACACCATTTCTTCCTAATTGTTTATCACCGGGCAATTTCCCCTTTTAATAGGAAGCTTCGACACATGGAAACTAATTTTCAGTCGGCTTTCCATTACAATTTTATTTATTCGGAGTAGGAGAGTAAATCTCACACGTTTCTTATTTGAATCGAATCGAATCGGCCGTGTAGAAAATCTACGATGATTAAAGCATCTGTACACGTGGAAGATGAATCAACATATATCATTCGTCTATCGGTTTTGGTGTTTTTTTTTTCCCTCCGACCTTTTTTGCTTTTTTCTTGGAAACTGTTTGAAATTTGTTCTTCTATTTTATGCTATTACAATCCAAACTTTATTTGATCGTGGAGGCTTTGTTTGACGGTGCATTATCTAATTGTTCTTTTTTGCAATTCGTGGTTACAATTTAATTATAGATTTTGAAATGATTTGAATTCAAAAAGATAAAATAGAATGGAAATACAATTTTGAAAATGTTGAAAGATTCTATTATACCTAGATTTAAGGTTTTTTTTTTAATTTTCAATTGTTGAAGCTTCAGGTAAAAATCATAAAGTAGAATTTAATTTAATTTTGAAACATTGAATAATTTAGAAAATAGAATAGAAATGTTGCTAATATATGTCTATAGAAAAATTAAAAATAAAATATAATAGAAATACAATTTTGAAAATGTTGAAAGCTTCTATTAATACCTAGATTTACGTTTTTTTTTAAATTTTAGATTGTTGAAGCTTCATTTAAATATCATAAAATAAAATTTAATTTAGTTTTGAAACTTAGAAAATTTTAGAAAATAGAATAGAAATGTCGCTAATATATGTCTATAGAAAAATTAGAAATAAAACATAATAGAAATACAACTTTGAAAATTTTGAAAGATTCTATTAATACCTAGATTTAAAGTTTTTTTATTTTAAATTGTTGAAGCTTCATTTAAAAATCATAAAGTAGAATTTAAATTAATTTTGAAACTTTGAATTATTTAGAAAATAAAATAGAAATGTTGCTAATATATGTCTCTGCGCATCTGGCGAAAAACCTGCGAAAATGCCTTTTGTTTAATGGTGAATTTGGCGGATTCGGCTAGATTGGGTGGCGGTCTTCTGACGGTCACCGTGGCGAGCAAAGGAAACAAGCAAGGACGCCCAGCTGGCGATGGGATCTCATCCTCGACAGGTGTGTGCATTCCAATTTGCAATATGACTAATAATCTTAATGGCATTTCCTCCCCGTCTGCACTTGTACTCACTCCCTCCTCCTCGGTTCCGCCGAGAGTGGAAACCATTAATGCCTACCTCAATAAATCCAATTCCTCTGTCCCAAATTCAAAACCTCCCCCTGCGCGACCTAGGCCTTTCTTAGAAGCCGTAGCGAACATGGGCATCTCCACTAATGCAGAGGCCAAGTTTGTGATTTCTAATGAATCCCATAACCCCAGTAAGGATTATGGGACCTATGGAACTCCTTTCTTTGTTTCTCCCAATTCCGAAATGCTTGATGAAATTGTTATGGAGAAAAATAGGTTAAGAAGCTCTGCTATTTTCTTTTCGGCTGTCAAACTGGATAAATGCCCTCCTAGGAAATTCCTAGATGATTGGCTCCATAATTTTTGGAATCTTAAAATGGCCTTTCATATTTCATTTTGTTGATAGATTCGAAAGGGTCTCTTTGTCATTTTTTTCGTGAATCATGAAGCACAAACTAAAGTTTTAAAAAAACAATATTGGTCTGTTGGCTCAGCCTCCTTTAGAGCTATTGCTTGGTCTCTAGACATTAATTATGAAGAGGTTTTAGCCCTCTCGACTCCCCGCTGGATAGTTGTTAAGCATATTCCACCCTTCCTTTGGAGATTTATCCCTCAATTGCTTTAGCCATTAGGGAAAGTCATTCGTATGGATGATACTGTGCATCTTGTCCCACACATGGAGGCCCGCATTCTCATTTCCTTTAACTCTAGATTTGAAATTCCACCATATTTTCATATCAATGTTGAAGATACTAAATACAGTTGCCCCATTGAAATTCTCGGTGGGCTTAATGCATGTCTCTTATGCCGCCAAGAAGGGCATTTAAGAAAAGATTTCCCGATCCTCCAAAAGAAACCCGCTCCCAACCCTACGAAATCTGTAAAGGTAATGGAAATCGTGATTCCCAAAAATACCTAGACTATGGATAAAACTACCAACTCAAATGTTAACCCTATTTTCTCCCCTGTTGTCTTTCAACCCATTTTGATAGATAATAATGCTAGCCCCCAGACGGATGGATTCCAGAATGTGACTAAGAAACACAAACGGAAAACCAACTTCCAAAGTACTTCCTCCAAACCTCAATCCTACTTTTCTCCTACCATCTCAAACATGTTCAACCCTATTGAGCTTGCTTCATCTGAATCCCAACTGACCTCCTCTATTTTTATCAGTCCTAACTCTTCGCCTCTACCGAACCCTTCCAAACCATTTCAAGAGATCAATGACAAATATGTTGTCGTGGTTATCCCTACGTCGCAACTAGCAACTAAAATTGACCACTCTCATGTTATGCACTTTATTGAACCTGAAACCCTAATTGATAATGAGGGAGATTTTATGTCTGGCTTTCCTATTTCTAAACGCAGAGGGAGACCCCCCAGATCCAAAAACAAAAACATTAAGAAAAATGATGAAATGTGTACTGATGAGATGATCACCTGTTTAGAATCATCTAAATTGTGTTCTTCCCCCTAAATTGTTTCCTCATGAATTGTCTTTCTTGGAATGTTAGGGGGCTTGAGTCCCCGAATAGGAAATTTGTTATTAAAAACTTCTTGAATAATTGTAAACATTTGGATTTCCTTATGATGCAAGAAATTAAGACTACTGGTTTTGTTCTGGAAATGAACCTTAATTTTCTTTGGAAAGATGTTAAAATCAAAACCAATCACCCGAGCGGTAGGGGTGCTTTTTCCCTTCTTGTCAGCCCTAAGTGGGCAAAATATATTACCAATCAGGGTATCTCCCCCCACAACAGAGCTATTTGGATCACTCTAAATTATAATAATAATGAATTTAGCATATGCTCTGTTTATGCTTCTAATGATGTTAATGAAAGAGCTAGCCTTTGGGGATGGATGGCCTCCCTCCCTTGCATCTCTTGGATAATTACTGGAGACTTCAACATGGTTGAATGTCAGGATGATAATAATGGAGGGCTACCATTTACCTGGAAAGATAGTGAAAAAGTTTCCTAGAATAGATTTAAGAACACTAAACACCTCTTCGACCCTTGTTTGGCAACAAGGCCAGCAATCTGTGTCTTTGGCACACTTGGTGCAATTATCAATAGGGTAATGCTAGAATTTATTCTAGACTTGATAGGTTCTATGCTAGTAGAAACTTTTTCTTTGTCTTTCTAGACAATATTGGCAATTCTATCCTTGTCACCCCCACATCCTTGTCTGATCACCATCCCATTTTTGCCTCCTTCACTTTCAACACCTCCCCTGCTGTCAGCCGCATTCTTAGACCCAAATTCATCTTAAACACCAGTCTTCTCAGTGATGATGATGTACTTACTGCTATCCATATTATCAGCATTATTAACAAGAACAACTTCCCGAATGATAGTTACATTGACAAGTGGAATTTGAACATCATTGCCTAGCATAACCTTTTAAAGTATATTGGTTAGAAAAGGGCTAAAGATTTTAGATTCACTGAAAAACACCTCTCTAATGAATTAGCTACAACTGAAGCTAATAATAAACTTAACCCCTCTGATTTTAGCCTTACTTCCCAAGTTATTAAGGCTAAAGATGCTCTTAGGAAACATCAGGTCATTAAGACTAGGGGAGCTAAGATAAGGGCTAGGGCCCACTGGCTTCAGTATGGTGATCGTAGTTCCAAATTCTTCTTCAATCTGGTTAAACACAAGCATTCACATGAATCCATTGAGAGGATCATCATTGATAACCAAGAAATTACAGATCTCGACACGATTAAGGATACCTTTGCTAACTTCTATCAAAACTTATTCTCCTTCGGGGATTCGATTGAAACTTCCTCTCTTAGGGATAGATATTGATCTCTTATTCCTAAGATTGTCTCTATGGAGGATGCCAATACCCTTGCCCAACATATATCCCTTGATGAATTTGAAAAATCCATTAATTCACTTAAGTTGGACAAGGCCCCTAGCCCCGATGGCATCCCTATTGAATTCTATAAAGCCAACCAAAAATGGATCTATAAGGACCTCCTTGAGATCTATTCTTAGGCTCTTTCTTGTGGCTCTCTTGGTAACTCCATAAACATGGGAATTATTAAGCTTATCCTCAAGGATGGGGATAAAGCCCTCATTAAGAATTGGAGACCCATAACGCTTCTAAATGTCTCCTAGAAATGTTTTGCCAAAATCTTGGCCACTAGACTTGTCAACATCCTTCCCAAGCTGATTTGTTCTACCCAAACGGGATTTATTAAAGGTAGGTACATTATGGAAAATGTCATTACTAGTTGGGAAGCCATGTACTGGGCTAATCAATCCCATCAAAACTCTGCCATCTTCCTATTAGATTTCAAAAAAGCTTACGACAGAATTGAGTGGAATTTCATCTCCATGATGCTGGAGGCTTTTCATCTTTCCTAACTTCTTCTGTAAAGTGGTTAAAGTTCTTCTTCACGATTCCTGTGCCCAAATTGACATTAATGGTTCTCTCTCTGACTCCTTCCCTCTTGAGTGGTCTATTAGGCAGGGATGCCCCCTAGCGCCAGCTCTATTTTCCATTGCTTCTGATGCCCTCTACTACCTTCTTAGAGACAATACCTTATCCCTGGCTGTGAAAGGTATTTTTCTGCCTAATGAGGATGTTCTCATTAATAGCCAATTCACTGAGGATACCGCCATTTTCTTTGAAGCTACTGTGGAAAACTTTGAAGCCCTTCAAACTAAACTTAATTTATTCTGCAATATGTTTGGTGCTAAAATTTCTCACTCCAAATCCATTTGTCTTGGTTGGGAGGAGAAACCACCTGAATGGTTTAAAAATTATGAATTTCAATGGGGAGGCCCTCAAAATATTGGTAGATACCTTGGCATTCTCTTTGACATTAACCCCTCTGTTAAAGACATGTGGCTTTGGGTTAAAGAGAAAATCACTAGCAAACTTGACAAATGGCATAACCGCTCCCTCTCCTTGGCTGGCAGACTTCAAGTCTGCCAGAAGATTCTGTCCTCTTATAACATCTACTACTCTTCTGCTTGGATGTTTAACAACTACCAAATTTTTTAGATTCAGAAAGCTATTAGGAACTTTCTCTGGTCAGATGTCAAAGGAATTAAAAAAGCCCATGCTGTTAATTGGAAGTGGTGCTGCAATAGTAAGCTTCTTGGGGGCTTGGGGTTGAAAGATCTTAGGCTTCAAGGAATTTCCCTTGCTGCCAAATGGATTTTTCACTCCATGGAAGGTCCTTGTTAGAAATAATATTGAGCGAGGCTACAGTAAGAATGCTAATTCCTGGAAGTATATCCCTTATGCTGACTTGGTCATGGGTAAATTTCCCATTAATGTTCAGGGTTCTGAGGTTTTCAAGTCAATTTGGAAGGCCTAGAATCATGTTAGAGAGTTTATCACTAACAAGGACTTTCATGCCGCCACCCACATTTATGGTGAAAGGTCCATTTGGTGGAACCTTCATCTTTTTGACAAACCACTTGTCCTATCCTGAGGCTACTCTACTAGATTTTGGTCTAATAAAGGCATCTCTCAGCTCGTTGACTTCTTTAAGCATGACCAACTGCTTAGCTGGGAGAACATTAGAAGCTCTTATGATATTCCTGCTTCTCAAAAAAGGACTTATAACATGATCCTTAAAGCTACTAAAAATATCCCTACCACTTGTAATACTGACTCTGACAGATAATTGAAATGTAAATGGCCGAATGGGACCATCCTATCCAAGATCAAAGCTAATAATATATATAAGATCCTTTGTTATGATGGTGCCATCGTCAACCATATTAATAATAAATGGTATTTCTCTCTAGATAATTGTTCTTGGAAAAAGTACTTTGAATTATTATGGAAAGGATGTGTTGAACCTAAAGTTAAATGTTTTAAGTGGCTCTTTTTATTAGATAGGCTTCCTATCAGGAAAATCAACCATGAGGATAATTGTTGTAAGTTTTGTAACCTTCATGAAACTAGCAGACATATCTTCTTTGAATGTTCCTTTGCTAGGACTATATGGAATCCTTTTGGCATTACTTATCCTATATGCATATCTATTATTGAAATTGTTACTGGTCATATTACGGGGCTTAAGAATGACACTAACATTTTTTGGAATATCTTAACCTCTTACATCTTATGGCAGATTTGGAAGTATAGGAACAAAGAAAGATTTCAAGATTCTCCCAAGGTCCTTACTGAGTTTTCTAAAAAACTCACATATCTTAATATATCCTTGCAGGTTCACACCACCATGATGATGGACAAAGAGAAGCTGAGGAGGTTTCTCCAGATCAGACATGCTACCTTCTTTGTTTTTGAGCTTAAGAATGGATATGAGTGGAGGGACAACCTGGACAATCTACAGAATTTTGAGAAGACTCTGCAAAAGCTCAACAAATAAATTAAGAAGAACAAAAATTCAAAGAAAGATGAGTTGGTCATGCTGGCCCAGATTCAAGAAAAGAAGAAGGTCGCCTGGATGGAGGGGAGAAGGGCTGGACCACCTAGGTCGATGCCATTGACGGTTGCCTCATGTATCCTATCTTTTCTCTTTTCTTTTTGATGCTCATTTTGAACATTGTAGTATTTTGATCTATGTACTCTTGAGTCCGTTGAATTTCTGTGGGAAGGCTCTGCCTTCATAATTTTGTAAAACCTCGTTGATGTTTTCCTCTGTTTGATATACTTATATTTAATACAAAAAAAAACATAATTGAAATACAACTTTGAAAATGTTGAAAGATTCTATTAATACCAATATTTATGTTTTTTTTTAAAATCTGTAATTGTTGAAGCTTAGATCATAAAGTACAATTTAATTTAATTTTCAAAATTTGAATAATTTAGAAAATAGAATAGAAATATTGCTAATATATTTCTATAGAAAAATTGGAAATAAAAAATAGAATTCAGTTTAGTTTAGAATTTAAATAGTAGAATAGAAATATTGTTTGGATATCTAGATTAACTTCTATTTTTTAAAGAACAATCTATCTTTACTAAATATAATTTTATCTTACTTAAAAGATAAATTAACATATAATTTATATAAATTAGTATAATAAAATAATATAAATTTGAAATTGCCTTTGATAATACTTAAATTAAGTTTCCAATTATGCTTAAGGTCCAATTAAGGTTAGTATTAGGATTCAATTAGGATAAGAGATAAAATAATTGTTATATTTATTGATATTTAGATTTTTAATCAAGTTTAAATTAGATAGGGTAACTATTTAAATAAGTTTAGGGTTATTTTTAATTGGAGTTCTAACAAGGATAAAAAATTTATTATAATTAAGGATATTGAATTAGTAATAGAGTTAGTATTAGGATAACTATTTGATTATGTTAAAAAAATATTAGGGTTGAAATTCAAGTTAGGGTTCTTCAATAAAGCTAAATCAAATTATAATTCTATCTTTGACACTAAGTTCCCTTATCTAATTATAAACCTTAAATCTAACAATAATACTAACAATAATGTAAACTCTAACCTAACCCTAACCTAACCATAATCCTAATTCTAACCTTCAAGGTAACATTAACCCATGACCCTAATCAAAACAATAATAGTAACCATAGCACTAAGAATGATGTAAATCCTTACCCTAAATATACTCATAATCCTAAAATCTAATCCTAACCCTAATCAAAATCCCTGCCCTAGCTATAATTACAACCATGGTATGAACCCTAAACTTATCCATAATTCAAATCCTAAATATTTATCCTAATATCAAACCCCAACCCTACTGATAACACTAACCATGACGTAAACCTTAACCCTAACTTCGAACTATAATCCCAATCATAAACCTAAACCATGCAATCCTAATCCTAACCATTGTGAAAAACATAACTCTAGTTCCATGATACTAATGATGATGTAAAACCTAATAGTGATAATAATCATAATCCTAATTCCTTATACTAATCATAACCCTAACTCTTATTACAAACTTAACTCTAACTATAATACTCACCGTAAAATAAACCCTAGCCGTAATGATAATAATAATCTTAAAATCTAAACCCTAATATTTACTATAATCCTAATTACAACCCAAACATTAAATCCTTATCCTAACTATTATCCTAATCCAAAATAATACCATAAACAAAATTGAAGACGTACCCTAACCCTATAGTTAAACTCAAACCCTAATCAAATACTATGTCTCTAAATATTACCATGATGTAAGCCCTAAACCTAACTCTAATCCTAATCATAAACTCCAAACCTTGATCCCAATCATAATCAAAGCCCTAACACCAACTGTAGTACTAATCATGACATAAACCCTTACCCTGAATATATTTGTAAGGTTTCCTCAACCATAAACCATAAACCATAATCATAATCATAATCCTAAGATAAAAATTAAATCTTAATTCTAAATAAGATCACAACCCAAGGTTTAAATCCAAGCATAACCCTAATCATGGCATAACAAAAAACTCTTATCCTAACCCTAACTCTAACCCTAATAAAAATATTAGCCCTAACTATAAATAGAACCATGATATGAACCCTAACCATAATCCTAATCCTAAAATTTGATCCTAATCTTGAAAATGAACTGTAACAATAACACTCACCATGTTTTAAATCCTAAGTGGAACAATATTTCTCACTATAACCCTAATTCTAGACCCTAACCCATGTAATCCAAACCAAAACCCTAATAAAAAACCTAATTGTAAACATAATACTAACCATGATGTATACCTAACCTTTACAATAAGCTTATTCTAAATAAAATATTAATCATAAGAAATAAAAAAATAATGTAAGATCCTAATTCTAAACATACTACTAACCATGATGTAAACCCTTACTCTAAACATAGTTGTAACCATAAAACCTAAACCTTAATCCCATCTCCAAACATTAAAATCTATTCCTAAATAAGACCATAACCCAAATGCTAACCCTAACTCTAACCATGACATAAACCTAAAATCTTATCAGTGATGACATGTAACTGATTGAATGTTTGAAGATGTTAAGTTGATCACCGAAATGCAGAAAGATAATTTGCAAGACATTAAATAAGTTAATGGATTATACTATCATTGATGTCAACTTGATATAATATAATTGGTTATACTCAAAGTGTCAAAGACTTCAGAGAATTAGAGAGATAAAGTATATGCTTTCAGTAATGGATAATAGATCAACATTCACTAAGTGACTACAAACACCGACGGTTAGTGGAACCCGACGGATAGAGAAACCTGAAAGAAAAGTCACAGTGATGCCCGAGAAAGAAAAATGATAATCATTACCAATGATCAGAATCACAAGCATAACTGACAACCAGAATTACAGTGTTACCCGATGGACAGACAAGCCCGAAGGATAGATAACCTAATGGACAGACAACACTGACAGAGAAGCCCGAGGAGAAATGAAGTGTTGACCGAAGCTATCAAAGAGTTAAAACACTGAAGTTAACTGGAGTTCAAAAACAAAAAAATATCTAGCTGGCAGAGCTAAAGATAGACTTAACTAGTTGTTAACATTGTTCTCATCGACAAGTTAAAGCCAAAGATAAGTAAAAGATGAAAAGTTGTTTTATCCAGTTGTCAAAGAGATTTCTTCAAGATAAAACAAGAGTAAAGCTTTAAATCAAGATTGGCAAGAATTGTGGTTCATGCCAAGATCAAGAAAATCAAGAAGAGAGAAACGGTGATATCATGTCTATAAAGAGACAACTTAATTCATTACGAAAAAGGAAGGGGAGTGAATAGAAAAAGAGGATGCTGAAGAGAGTCTCCCTTTTAATTAACTAACTTAATATTTGGTTGTTGTAGTACCCTCTTAATTAATTGTGTTTATTTGTTCATGATTGGAATCTCTCTTTGGAGTATGACTATGAGTTTGGATTGTTCATGGTGCCCTTTGGATTATTTGCATTTGGTGTTTTACTTATGTTCTTGGTGCCCTTTGGATTATTTGCATTTGGTGTTTTCGCACATATCTCTATTCTTCCAATGATCTTAAAGCTAGCATTCTTTGGACAACATTATTTGTCACTATCATCCCAATTATCATGACTTGCATATTCAAAATCATCATTATCTTTAACCTTACACTTTTTTATCAAAATAAGTTTTAACTATATCACAATTAAATGACTCATAAAATGAATAACATGAATCATCTATATCACATAAGAAAGTCTTACACATTAGACAACCATTTTCCTATGGCACAGGCTAAGCTCCAGACAAAATGCATCGAAGAGAAAAAAAAATGTCAAACTTTTTTTCTTTTTCAAATTTGTGAAAACACGGTGATTGTTTTGAAAATTTTTTGTGGTTTTCAACCACAAAATATGCAGATGCTGAAAATTTTGTAAAAGTCTGTTATGTTTTCTGGTTTTTGAAATTTGGTCACTAGTGCATTTTGTAGAGATTTTAGCCGCGTCCCTTTCCATTTCGTATGCCACAAAATTTTTATCTAACCTATCATTTTGTTCATTCAAACTTGATATTTTATGTTTTGGTAAACTATTTTCTATTCAAGAGCCTTTCAACTCGGTCAACAAGGAGCCTAGTGCTTCCACTTGCCTTCTCCCAAAAAAGGAAAGACAAGGAATCTCAATCCTTCCAAGGTATGTAGTTATTGGATCATGATGATGTGGGACAACTAAACGAACACGAGGTTAATTGTTTAAGCGAACTGCTAGTTGGTGACTGAAAACATCAAGCATGATTGCCCATTAATACATCGAATTACCAATTGCCCATTAATACATTTAATTACCAATCACTATATATTAAGGAACAAATGTTTACAAACTTTAATAATCTTTTTTACTCCCCACATCAATCCTCACATGCCACTAAAATGCACAAAATGATTCATAATTAGAAATGCTTGAAATGAACAAACAAATATCAATCTTGGATAACAACACCATGAAATAAGAAAAATACCAGTCACGCGTAGGAGGAAATTCACAAATAAGATGATCTTGAAGCAATTTATTGTATTGAATCTTCAAAGTGCACTAGTCATGCACTCATATCTTCCAAGCTACATAAGATTGATGCTACTATAGGAAGTCTCTCGACTTAATTACGAAAGATTATATTACGAAAATAAAAGACAATCATATAATATAATAAAGTTGGCAATGCTTAACCGAGCTACCATATAGAGAACTTTAACCCTATTCCCTATTAGATGATATAATCAAAGTTTACTATGATAAAATTGTACAGGTGGTTTATGCTCAGGATGTTCCACCCGGAGTGGTATGGAGGAAGGATTCTCCATCAATTCATTCAACACCTCAGACTCCTTCAGATATGCCATCAGAAAAGCCACCATGATTCCGCCGCTGAACCTCCGCATATGCTCCCTCTCCGCCCCATGCCTACACAAAATAGATCCCACTCCACCCTTATTATCATCCAGCATGTCCATGTGACCGTAGTCCACCGCCTCCAACTGATAAGCCAGAGCGCGGCACTTTCAGAAAAAATCAACGTGGTTCTGGCCGCTCGGAGTGTAGGAAGGAAACAAAGGCCCCAAACCTGATCCTATAACCAACATCGAAATATTTCCTGGAAAGCAATCATTTAAAATCAGCGGCAGCATTCCCTCCATAGGATCGACTCCCACTAGCGCCGTGTAGGGCAACGGCAGAGGGATCGTGCTTCGACCATGTGCCACCGCGAAAGCCACTTTTCTGCCACGGCTGTGACCAGAAATGGCGACCTTTTTGAAATCTGGCTGCACATTTTCTGGCAGATGTTGACAAAGCCCCTTCTGCATCCACTCCCTGACGGCCCCGTGGCTTCTATATGTCTCCTGGCCCACTTGTTTGCTGGAATTGACCTGGAATTGGAAAATGGGAATTGATGAATTGGTATGGCCAATTCCAATTTTAGTACAAAATGAGCATTTCTCCAATTCCATCTCTTGACCTGGAATTGGAATTGACTCATGGAATTAGAATTGAGAATTCAATTTTTAAAGTGGAGACTAATTCCTATTTTCCAATTCCAGGTCAATTCCAGCAAATATATGTATGAGTGGTGGCGGGGGTATCTGCACATTCAAATATAATCGTCAGTGAAAAGTTATATTTGTATACACCAACAAAAGCTTAACAGGAAACACTAAAACAATCTCTTAAATGGATCATTAGGACATCATATTTATGAACAAAGTAGAGAAAACACTAAAACAATCTCAGAATTCTGAAACATTTAAAAGTGTATAAAACTTTCAATGACCACATGTACAGTATTCTATAACTTGGGGAGCAACTGTGATGTATCCATGGGAAGCAATGTGGTGTAGAAGTTGAGTGTAGTCATTATTATGGAGAGTGAAGCTGTGGAGGAAGAGGAGGATGGGGTAGTCTCCAGGTACAGAAGGGAAAACTAGCAGGAGGGCTTTAGGAGGGGAAGCATTATCTTCCCCTTTATCTACTTTAAGGGTTTTAGTCGCAGAGGGCCTTGGTTGAACACGTCTTCCACCTTCATTTCTACCTTCTCAAGGATGAAGTGAGGAGGGATAGTTGCAAATGCTCAAATGTTTCTATTTATAAGAAAATTATTCGGGACCGCACTCTAGCGTGCGTCTCTAGCATTCAATAACTCGAGGGTGGTAAACTTTTATTGTTGATTTTGATAGTTGTCACCTTTATTTAGTCTCAAATGCATCAGTCTTACTACCCATAGATCAGAACACACAGCTCCCTATCTACTGAGATTAATCCACTCAATACGAGCAAAACGAGTGCTGTTGAATAACGATGGAAATTGACGTGGAACTACTATAGCTCAATTTTGGTGGCCAGATATGAGACTTTCGTGCGCCTTATCCCACGATATAGGGGCATCTTCTATCGAGCATTCCTCATGCAGTGTGTGGGATTTTGTTCTCTCCCTCTCTCTGCCATGGGGTTTAAATCATATCCTTACAATTCATGCTGGACATGCATTTATATTATGAGATGTATGAAAATAGAGTACCTAAGTTGCAACAATAGTAGTAAAACAGAGTGAGAAGGGTCTCTTTCACGACATTAATGATGAGTTCTAGAGTATTCACAAGAGGCCTTTAATCCTCATCATCCTTATCTTTATCTTCTTCTGGTAGAATGAGCTTGAAAACTTCTCTCATATATCTCTATTCTTCCAATCATCTTAAAGCTAGCATTCTTTGGACAACATTATTTGTCACTATCATCCCAGCTATCATGACTTGGATATTCAAAAGCAAGTTTTAACTATATCTCATTTAAATGACTCATAAAATGTATAATGTGAATCAGCTATATCACATAAGAAAGCTTTAAACACTCAACAATCATTTTTCCTTTTTGTATGCTACAAGAAATTGATCTAACCTATCATTTTGTTCATTCGAACTTGATATTTGATATTTTTGTAAACTATTTTCTGTTCATGGGCTTTTCGTCTTAGTCAACAGGGAGCCTAGTGCTTCCACTTGACTTCTATTGAAAGAGGTAAGAGAAGGAATCTCAATCCTCCTAAGGTCTGTAGTTATTATATCATCATATGTTGGGACAACTAAGTAGCCATGAGGTTGTTTGTTCAAACGTCCTGCTGGTTGGCGAGTCTTGAGTGCATAGGGTCTTTTCAATCTTAACTTCTATAGAAACAAATATAAGAAAGATAGACTTGGGTAGAAAGAAAATGAATGATCAATGTTTCTATAGGGAATTACATCCAGCTCAACAGGACATGTAGCCAAGAACATATAAATTTTCTGAGTAGAAGGAACAAAGTGAAACAAGAGGAGAAGAGAGGAACCAAGATCATCAAAGCCCAAGCACTTAAAAAACTCACTCTCAAACTCCAACATAAACCCTACAACCAAGAACTAGCCACCATGAGCACTAAAAAGAGTTGATAGGGCAAATGATACCCAGAGTAGCGACGGGAAGAGGAAGGCCATGAACACAATAATACACAACCACTAAAGATAATCCTAACATTACCTAACCGATAACCGTACAACCAAGAGTTCCTCACTAGTCACAAACCATAACAAAATAGATGGAATCCAACAAATAGAGATGAAGGTTGAGGGGGTAAGCACATCAAAGCCCTCCCTCTTAAAATGCTTAGCCCCTAACACATCCAACAACACTTATTCAAAAATATTGTCACCCCTTGCAGAAAGGAATAACAACAGGGTGGAAGACATCAAGAACATATAGAGGAGGTAGAAGGGCATATGCACAATCAAGCCCACCCTATTAAGACACATACATCTGATATCCCCCAAACAAATTGCACCTAGAGATAAACAATCACCTAGATCCAAATACTTGAACTCTATAGTAAAAGGTACCTAGAATAGAAGGTAGAAAACAAAAGGGCCATGATTATCAATGCCCGCTCTCTTAAGAAAATCAACACCAACCAACTTCACCAATAATTTAAATAGGATAATAGTCACTCCTAAAAAGAAGCCTCCAACAAAAAGACATCAAGAAATTTCACTAGCATTGAAATAAGAGGGCCTCAAGGCAAGAAAAACTCAAAATAGAGAGAGGAGGATGAGAGGATCGAGGTCATCAAAGATATTCCCCGAAAGAAAACCAATCCCAACAACTCCACAATTAGGAACCCAACAACAAGAAACCCAACAATAGTACCAAACAAAAAATATCTCTCCAAACCATAAGTTGTAATCTTAAGATACATATGAGAGACCAAAGCCACAAGGTCTTCTATAACATTTTTAGCCACCCAAAACTCCATGTCAAAAGGAATTCCATCCATCTCAAAAAGAAGCAAAGAAAGGAACAAGAAAACTGCAGTAAGGAACCACTAGCAATATGCCTTGAGACAAGAAAAACACCAGGGAAAAGGAAACCCAACACTGAGAGAAGAGAATGAAAGAGACAAAATCATCAAAGCTCCCCCTTGTAATAGATTTGGCCCCAAAAAACTCCACATCACAACAACTAGGACTCCAAACACCCAACCAAAAATTTCTCCTCAAAATACAAATATTCAAAAATAGCTCAAGAGGATCTAGAAACTCTTCTGCACCAATAGCTAGAGAACCAAACAAGGTCACAAAAGTAATCCAAAACTATAGGACCTTCAATGCAAGAGACAAATCCTAGTCTCCAAGAGACTAAAGTTCCTCCACACCCATGTCCATACATAAGGTTCGGCCAAAGTTGAATAATTCTACCCTAGATGGGGGGATCCCACCTAAGAAGAGTAGTAGTGATAATAAAACACAAACATTCACTATTTCCACTTAGAATTAGAATGAAGAACAATCAAATAGGGGAGATAATTAGAAATAGCATAAATAGAGCCACCCCCCCTGAAGAAACCAAAACCTCAAAAGAATCACTCAAACACAGACCAAAGTAAAAGCTCCAAAGCCCAAAAGGAACATGGAAATAACAAAGCTCTACCAGGAGAAAATCCAACAAAAGACAAGAGAAAAGGAATTAAAAAAATGCATGGAAACAATAAAAAGAGGGGTAGAGAAAGCCACATACAACATAGAATAGAAACACAAAGAACATAAACCCCTCCCCATGAATCACTAAAATACATTGGAAATCCAACCCCATTGAGAAATAGGTAACCACATAAGGGAGAGTGTGAATCCAACAACAAATAGCCTTGTGCTCCACCACGCCCCAAAAACACCCTCCAAAAACAACTAAAAAGAGATCTACATAGGGAGAAATGACCACAACCCACCAAGGGCCCCACAAAAACAACAAGATCCTTAATAGGGAGAAAAGGCCATCCCACACACCTAAAAAAAAAAGAAAAAATCTGCAAAAAATCCAAAACGTAGGCCAAGGTCAAACACAAGCTCTACCAATACACCCAGACTACCACCTCCTTAACCAAGACCCCACAAAGTCCTCCCTCAACATCTTCATCCTAGTCAACATACTCAACCTTATCTTCACCTACATCCCCTATCTCAGAAACCCTAGCACCACTCCTGCTACCACCTGTACTCTCATCCTTCATCATTTCCATATAACACATTTGTAATTTATTGTAATAATAAAATATCCAAATAATTTTTTTGTTATATCATTAAAATTGATATTAGCTTTTTAAAAAAATGATCAATGTATTAAGGGATAATAAAGAATATATTCAAAAAAGTATTTCCAAAAATAAATATCCATCAATAAATCTAGAAGTATGAAAATTCAAGGATGCTTACCAATATACAACCATCTTTAAGATAAAATCAAGAACCCAAAAATTCACAAAATTTTGATTAAGAAAAAATTAAAAGGATCAAGGCAAACAAAGAAATTGTAAAGATTATATAAAAGAAAATGACTCTCAATTCAAACATTCCATATATGATTAATATCAAATATTCTTTTGACCAAGCATGTCAGAAGAAGAGTATTTAGAAGGAATATGTGAAAAAAATTCATGAAATCAAAATTTATAATAGTAGATTGATGGTTCACATATTCAATTTTCAAGATAATACATGATATAGTGAAACCTAGTCAACAAATGTAACCCACTTATCATGCTTGTTTTTTAATATAAATTAGGTAGATGATTTTTTTGATAGAATGTTGTATGCTAGGTTTGTGCCATATGCATAATTAAGAAAATGAATTTAAGAAACTTTTGATCGTAATTCCTTAGTATAAGAAAACTAAATTTACCAACCTTCCTACGATTGTAATTGTGAAGTGGATGGATCGATTATTGTAATTGTAATTGTTGCCTCCTAAATAATGTCTAGGTCTTGTGTTAAATAGTAGGCACATATTCCTTTCCCAGTTAAGGATGATGTGATTACAATACTGTGGATGAGATTGGATGTCTATTAAGAAGGCTAGTTGATCATGGAAATTTTTTTGTAGTTAGGATTTACTAAATTTCTAGTTGATAGTGATACAAACCATCACTGAAGAAAAGAATGTGATCTCTATTTTTAAACAATGAAAGATATAACTAAAAATCATTACGACACCACGCTACTCATCCATCATTCCAATGGAATACATCAACTCCAAATTAAAATGAAAATCATTATCAAGAATATTAGGAAGGTAATAATGCTTAGACATGGCATGGATATAGTTTGACAAAATTCCCTATGAAAACAACAGGTTATGCACAAAATGGAATAGTTCAAAAGGTTCTTAGAAACTCCTTGCAAATAAAATTGGCAGGTGTAAACCTGAAACCTTGACGGCTCTCATCCCTACCTGAAAAAGCAACTTCCAAACTTATTTTCTTCTTAGATGTTAGACTTAAATTACTTGGGTGTACGTGCATTCAATATGAAGATATATAGACAAAACACATAAAATATTTGACATATCAGTTAGAAGATTATGTAGCGTGCATAAAATAGATTGATGGAAAGTATTTAAAGACTTCAAGTGCAATTGCTAGTAGGTATAAAAATTGAATTCCGTAAGTAGTTTGAAGGTAATCATAAAAGTTTTAATGAAAGTTACCTTGGTATACATGGCATGAGAATCAAGTAGATAGATAAATCTTTAAGAAAAGTAATAATCAAAAGTTGTGTAGCATTATTAATCATGGCTACTTGTCGTCAAATATAATAGATGTTTTCCATACAAGTGACTTATGAGCTGGTGGGGTAAAACAAATAAGTCCAACAAATATGTAGACAATATTTCTCTCTCTCTCTCTCTCTCTCTCTCTCTCTCTCTCTCTCTCTCTCTTTGCCTTTCTCTTTCTACCTTTCCATATTTCTTCTTCCATCTCTCTTTATCCCTATACCTCTTACTCCGTGTTCATTTATATACACAACAAAATAATATGAAATATATACCTCAAAAATCTCCTACCATACAATTATGAATCAAAAAATAAATCAAAATTTAGAACTAACTTCTAATTTATACCTATCATCATTCAAATCACACAAAAATTATAGAAAAGACCACACAATGAAACTGAGTTAGATCTATTAATATAATATAATGTATGATAATTTTATGCCGTCAAAGTACGAGCTAAAATTGGTCTCACCTCTACATAATACGAATCAAAGAAAACTGAGAAGAAAACTCATGGCAAGAAAGAACAAGATCCCATGTATTGCATGAGGAATGCTTGATAGAAGATCACCCATCTATTGTGGAATAAGGTGAAGGAAAGTCATATGCTGCAACAGAAATTGAGCTATTGTAGTTAATTTTCTTCCAATAAAAATAGAATCAATGGGTTCATGTCCCATTCTATCATTATTGGACAACACTTGTTTTTCTCGTATTTAATGAGTTGATTGCACTTAGTTGGAGAGTTGTAATTGGGTCACAACAAAAAATAGATGTTTTACCCACCCACCCCCCGGAGCTAGTTAATGCTATATTAGATAACAAAAATTTAGCTTTTCAATGCACATTCATATAGCTATTTTATTTATGGTCTGTAAATAAACCTTACCATGCTCAGAAGTTTTAAAGGGCACCCCTTCGTCAATACTTTTCAAAACAATTGAAAAGATAATCCCACCGCCTAAATGTGTAGTGTGATACAAAGAAAGAAATGAAAAAGTGGTTCCCATCTCGTAAGTGCATAATGTGAAGCCTAGAAAAAGTGTGGAAAACTATCGTGAACCCACGTTATAAATAGAGAGTACAACTATTGCTGTTCACTTCATCCTGGAATCCTAGGCAGAAATGAAGGTGCAACAAGTGTTCAATCAACGCCTTTGCCCACTCAAACCCTTACAGTACCATTCCTTCCCCTCATGCTTATCGTCCCTTCGCTACAAGAAAATTACCCTCTCCTCATCTTCCCATGGATACATCACAATATGTCATAACTGTCAAATAAGAAGAGAGGGGAGTCAGTGTTTTAGGGGAGAAGAAAACGTCGTAGGAAAAGGGAGAGTGGGAGTTAGAAAGGGAGAGGAGAGTGGAGTAAAGCCACAGCATGGAGCTCATGGAGGTGGAAGACAGAGATGACTGGGAGAGGTGGACATAAATTAAAGGTAACAGACTTAGAAGAGGTGGGGAAAGAAATAATGAATATAGCGCATGTAAGGGGAGTGAAAAAAGGAAAAACAATAATAAAAAGAGCTCACGTAGGAGGGGAGAAGGGAGTTTTTGATAAGAAAGAATACGCAGCGATAGAAGGAGGCGTTTTGAGTAGTTAAGGAAAAACGTAGCATCAAGGAGGAAGGGACTCATGCAGGAGGCGAGAATGGAGTTCTGAGAAAGGGGCTCAAATAATAGGCTACCCACGTAGTTTTTTAAAAAGCACTGGAAAGAAAAGGGAGTTACATACTTTCATTGTTGAAGAGAGAAGACAACGACTGGGAGGAGTTACGTTTTGCATTGGGAAGATATTTCATTACCTCCATTAAATTCTAAGTCCAGGTTCTTTTCTCTGAACATTTTGTTAAAAAAAATCTATTGAATGCAAATGATAAATAGGACTGTAATTATATCCGTAGTAAACTATTGATTACGTTTCCTATAGCTTATGTCAGGTAGAATTTAAATGTCATTTATGGTTGTATACATCAGTATGGTAGTTGATTTTATATTATTTTGTTTGTTGTATGTTATAGCTAATGGAATCCTCCTAGTATTTAAACCAGAATATAAGAATGTGTTTATAATAGTAGTTTTCTTCAGATTTTATTTTGTTACCAATAGTAAAAGCTCCACTCGTTTTATTTTAAATTAGACCCAAATTTAGGAAAATCTCTATGCATTCATGTTTTGGTGAAGAAATTGTTGGCTGAAAGGTTGGATTTTTTTTCTTTTTCTGCGTTATTCTACTATCAAACCAGAGACTCTTAATAGAGGATAAACTACTCATTGCAGTGATTTAACAAAACCCATCTAGAATCAACTGCAACTTCAAACAACCTAGATGATTTGAACAATTACAAGACTATTTTTCTTTGAATAGAAATTTCACATTAGAAACCTTGTCTGTTGACCCTGTATAGCAGCTGTTAGAATTTATTGAAAGATTTTTTTTCAACTCTTCTAAAATAGTTAGGAAACCAACTTCTTTGAATAAAGATCTAAACTATTATTTCTATTTGCAAAATATTTTGGAGGTTAGGATTGAATTTTGTTTTCTATGCTAAAATATTTCTTGTATTGAATAGCTGTTAAGTTAAAGAACACATTGGAAATGTAAATGAAGGTGTAGGATGTGGAATCCCAAGAAAGGGTAATTTTATTTTGCATTACCTACCAGTAGAAGTCTGGTTTTAAAAGTGCTTTGGCCAAAGCTTGGTAACACATGTTATCTTAAATACGTATGGTTATGTTTCATTTTCCTGAATCTGTGAATATAATCTATTTAGAAACTTGTGGAAAGTAGTTAGATATCATAGACACACCAAATTCCTTCTGATCTATCAATGCCAAGAGATAGAATTCTTGGATAGGGTCAGTGCGCTCTTCATTTCACGATGAGCCTCGAGGGAGCTAACCACTCCGTGGTTGGGTGGATTAAGCCCCTTAACCATGCTCTCATCTCAAAATTTGCATTTGAACAGAAGTTCGATGGCTTAGAAGATCGAAGCATGCAGATGGACAATTGTCTGATGGTATTATGATATGGATTTTATGGTCTTATGGTCTTGTACATGATGTATTTGTATTTATATTTCTCTTATGATGTAAGGTATTTGACATAGATGGTCGACATCCTGATATATTGAACATTGTAATTATTCTTTCATGGAATTATTGTAATTTGACAGTTTGGTCGCTTACTCTTGATTGTATTATCTTTATGAAATGTCGAAATGAATATATGGAAAAATAGAAATTTTATGTTCATGATTACTTGATTTACTTGAACTTTTTGGTCGATTAGTCTTTAGTGTTGACCAACTATGACTATAGAATTGACATATGAGATATTTTAGCATGTTTAGCTTATGTGGATTCTATTGGAAAAATCAGTCTTTACATGTGGTATCAGAGTTGTGTTTAAACATTGGGACCTGGGTCTTCTATTGCCAAGTTGTGTACTTATGCTTGGTGCAGGGGATAATCTGACACCATGGATACCAGGAATAGTAAACAGGCTAGTTATAGCAATGATCAAAATGGTGAATCTAACTAGAGACTTGATCAGATTTTGGCTCTCTTAACCCAGTAAAGTAATCTCTTGCAGCAGCAAGGAGAGCGTATGGATAATCTGGAATAGGATCTGAGAGCTAGACCAGGTGATGAGGAGAGAGGAAAGAGGGAAGAAGATCTGAGGCTTGAGGCACAATAGAAATAGGAAGAAGATCTAAGACTTGAGGCTTAGAGGAAACCAGAATAGGATAGGAGGAATGAGGAACAAATGAAATGTGAAGTTGATCATAGGGCTGCAACAATACCCAATAACAGGGAAAGAATAGCATAGGAACTTAGGAAGGACCTCAAGAAGGTCATACCTCCTACCTTTAATGGTAAGACTATTGGTGATGAGGCTGAGGCATGAATTGTATCAATGGAAAAATATTTCCATGTTTGTAATCTTTCTGGCGAATCTAGAGCAATGTGGGGTGCTTTCCAGTTTACTGGGGAAGTTGGTAAATGGTGGAATAATGAAATGGTGGAAAAGAGGATGTAGCTGGGAGAGATCTCTTGGGATGATTTTCTTATTATTTTTTGTAAGAGGTGGTTACCACAGCTATATTATGACTGGAAAGTGGCTAAGTTCCAGAACCTGATACATGGGGCTTTTTCTGTTACCGAGTATCATGAGAGGTTTTTCCATTTGGTCAAGTATGTGCCACAGTACCAGTAGGATGAGCGGTTTAGAACCCAAAAATTTATTTTTGGGTTATGTCTTGAGATTGGATCTAAAGTTGACATGCATGAGCCTGAAATTATGGACTTTTCTTTTAGGAAGGCTTTGAGGCAATAGCAAAAACTGTAGTAGGTGTCTTTAGTAAAGAGTAATCAGAGAACAAATACCTCTCAAGAATTTAAGAGGAAATTCTAGGACAATCGACCTAGGGATTCTGGATGACAACAAGTTCAGAATATGAGAGGTAAAGGTAGAGGGAATACAGACAGGAATACCCACAACCATGAGGGTCAGTATCAGAATAGAGGCAATAATAGGAATGATAACATGAGGAATAGGTCTGAGGGTAGGAAGGGACTAGTGGGTGGTTGCTTCAATTGTGGAGGTGACCATTATGTTAGTTCATGCTCTCAGCATATAGATCATAGAGATGAGAAGGTTCCCCAAACTCAACATCAGATTCATGCAGCAATTGATCATAGACAGGCAGGTTTTTAGGCTACCCCGATCCAGTTGGCTAGTAAGCACTTTGGCCAAAATGTTTCTATTTTGATTGATACTAGAGCCACTGAATGTTTTATAGACCCTAGAGTTGTTTCTCATTTATTTGTTATACCTGGATATATGTCTAAACCATAGATGGTAGAATATGGAAATAGGGTAGAGTGTAAGGTTGAGCAATGTTATGCTTGCAGTGAGATAGAACTTCCAAACTTCCAGGTGCAAGTAAATATTTATGTACCTCCATTAGGTTCCTATGATGTTATTTTGGGCATCAATTGGCTAAATAAACATAAGGCATTAGTAAACTGTAAGGACAAGTTAGTTTAATGTCTTGATGATTTAGGTAAACCAACAATACTTTTGGGTGAGAAAAGACCCTTTGAGCTTAGGTAGATTTCTGCCATGCAATTGAAGAAAGAAAAGAGGAAGGGGTGTATGATGTATGTAGCATATGTAAAATATCTTGACACTCCTCCTAGCTCAGAGGATTATCCTATCTTGCAGGAGTTCCAGGATGTGTTTCCAGAGGATTTACCAGAGTTACCTCTGAAGAGGGAATTTGACTTCTCTATTTATGTAATACTTGGAACCGAGTCTCAATCTAAGGCTCCTTATCGTATGACCACCACTGGAATGTATGAGTTGAAGACTCAGTTGATGGAACTCTTGGATAAAGGGTTCATTCGCCCTAGTGTGTCACCATGGGGAGCTCTAGTTATCTTCGTGAAGAAGAAAGATGGTACCTTGTGGTTATGCATAGAGTATAGAATGCTTAATAAGGTGACTATCAAGAATAGGTATCTGCTTCCATGAATATATGAACTATTCGATCAAGTGAAGGGAGAAACTATTTTCTCTAAGATTGATTTGAGATCTAGATACCATCAACTCTGAATCAAAGAAGAGGACATATAAAAAATAACTTTCAGGACAAGGTATGGACATTATGAGTTTGTCATCTTACCTTTTGGATTGACTAATGCACCTGCAAATTTTATGAGCTTGATGATCAGTGCATTTAGAGATTGTCTAGATAAGTTTGTTGAGATCTTCATTGATGACATCTTGATTTACTCCAAGACCACGAAGGAGCATGAGGAGAACTTACAAATAGTTTTACAGTGACTTAGAGATAACCAGATTTACGGGAAGCTATCTAAGTGTTCTTTCTTTCAGAAGGAGATTCATTACTTGGGTCACATCATCTTTGCAGATGGAATTGCAGTAGATCTAGAAAAGATTAAAACTATACTTGGGTGGCTAGCTCTGTAGAATGTGAATGAAGTTAGAAGCTTTATGGGACTTGCAGGTTATTACAGGAAGTTTGTGGAGGGATTCTCCAAGATTTTAGCACCTATTACATCCCTTCAGAGGAAAGGGGAAAAATATTAGTGGACTAATGTATGTGAGGGAGCCTTCCAGTTTTTGAAATAGAAACTCACATCTAGTCCTATCTTGATTATACCAGATCCAAATGGGTATTTCATAGTGCTTACAGATGCTTCGGGTGAAGGTCTTGGAGGTGTGCTTATGTAGGAGGGTAAGGTAGTGGCTTATGAGGCATGGAAGCTAAAGTAGTATGAGGTTAACTATGCACCTTATGACTTATAATTGGCAGCAATTGTGCATGCTTTAGTGATGTGGAGACATTACCTTTTGGGTAAGCCATTTGAGTTAAAAATGGATCACATGGGACTTAGGTATATCTTAACATAGCCTAATCTAAATGTGAGACAGAGACATTGGTTGGAGTTTTTGAGTGAGTATGATTTTGGCATTGAGTACATTAAGGGCAAGGAGAATAGAGTGGGAGATATTCTTAGTAGGAGAAGACATATTGCAACTATCTCTACATCTAGGACATGGTTGAGGGATCATGTGTTGTAGGAAATTTTAGGTGATGATCATTATGAGGTGGTCAAGTCTGCCTTGCACATTGATCCATCAGATCACCATTTTGATGGATACTCTTTTGAGGATGATGGTATTATGAGATACCAGAACAGGATGTATATTCCCGACTAGGTAGGGTTGAGGAAGGTAGTACTTGAGGAGATGCATTGCACTCCATTTGCAAGACATCCAAGGGTAAAAAAGATGATTGCCAATATGAGGCCACTTTATTTTTGGCCAGGGCTTAACCGTGATGTGATAGTTTTTATAGCCCAGTGTTTGGAATGCCAACGAGTCAAGGCTGAGCATGTTCACCAAATTTTATATCCTCGTGATATACCAGAATACAAATGACAAGTCATCAGTATGGATTTTATCCGAGGTTTACCCATGACATGATGCAGGCATGATGTAATCTTGGTAGTAGTTGACAAACTAACCAAGGTAGCTCATTTTATTCTAGGGAGTTTGAGAGATGGATCCTTGGCTTTGGCCAAGAAGTTCATTCAGGAGATTTTTAGACTAGAAGGTGTACCAGAGACAATTATTTTTGATAGAGATACACAGATGACATCAAGGTTTTGGATAGCCTTGAATGCTTCTGTGGGTACACAACTGAACTTTAGCACAACCTATCATCCTTAGACTGTTGGGAAGACTAAGAGAGTGAATTAGGTTGTACAAGATTTACTTTGGATGTATTGCATGGATCAACAATACAAGTGGAAAGACTATCTTCCATTGGTAGAGTTTTCCTATAACAAATCTTACCATACTTCATTGGGAATGATACCATTTGAGGCACTTTATGGGCGGAAATGTTGCACTCCTATTAGTTGGGATAGAGTAGAAGATAGGATCATTGTTGGTCCTAATTTGTTGAGAGAGATGGAGGAGCAGATGACTCTGATTCGTGCTTGATTGAAAGAAGCAGTAGATTGTGAAAAGAGTTATGCAGATATTAGGAACCACACTTTCAGGCAGTTCCAGGAAGGGGACAAAGTGTTTTTTCATGTGAGACCACATAAGAGCTCAATTAATTTTGGAAAGGCTTCCAAGCTTGCACCAAGATATGTGGGTCCTTTTGATGTATTGGAGGTGATCAACCTTGTTGCTTATAGACTTGCTCTACCGCCCGCTCTAGCCCAAATCCATAATGTGTTACATGTTTCTTTGTTGAAACCCTATCATCCAGATGCCTCTCATATCTTAGATTGGCGTGCATTATAGGTTCAGGATACAGGGGTGGTGCTAGTTGGGCCTACCCACCTTGTTGATCAGCATACCATTAAGGTGCGCAAAAAACATGTATTTTAGTATAAGGTCCAGTAGGACCAATTCTCTATTGATAGTGCCACTTGGGAGGATGCGGATGACATGCATAGATATTTTCTATAGTTATTTGATTAGACTTTATATGCTCTTATTTTCAGTTACTCATGTTATATTCTTAGACATTGATACTATTATCTATTTTTATTTGAGACTCTTAGCAAATTTATGGACTTTATTGACTTGGTTAGATACTTTTGACCAAAGTCATTATGCTTTATGATTATGTTAGATGTGTTTAACATTATATTGGATATTGTGGAAGTAATGTGGGTTCATGTGATTTATAAGCTTTGAATGTTTTATTAGTTATGTTTTGAGGTGATTATATGATTGTATGTTTGGATAGTGTTGTGGATTATATAATGTTGATTTTATATTGCAATGACTTGATGGAAAATATGATGAATTATGGATGGTTATATGATCTTAGTTGACATATATGTTATTTAAATATGATTTAGATTTATGGACTAACCTATTGATGATCAATCTAGTAGTTTGATGGATTGACATGATTGAAGGCGGGAGTGTGGCTCTGGAAGAGAAGTTTAACTTCTCGGTAATGGTTGATTGGAAAAATTTGGGTTTTCACAAACCACTTAGTATTTGATTATTGTACTTACGATAGATTAAAGATTTTTATTTCTAACTCTATCACAAATGGAAAATGCATGGTGTGTGGATTTTTGAAATTAATTAAAGTATTTTACAAGTGAATTTTTAATCTTGTTGATTTAATGATTTAATTTGAATGCAGGTACATGCATTATCTTGTACATTGGAACTTATCTTATTGATCATATCAATGTAATTTCTTGATTTTCTTGGATATAATTACTAATTGGATCAGTTCATCATGGACGATGAACATCTTAAGGGGGGAAGGATGTCATAACCATCAGTTAAGAAGAGAGGGGAGTCAACATTTTGGGGAGAAGAAAATGGCATAGGAAAAGGAAGAGTGGGAGTTAGAAAGGGAGAGGGGAGTGGAGTAAAACCGCAACATGGAGCACATGGAGGTGGAAGACAGAAATGACTGGGAGAGGTGGACATAAATTAAAGGTAACATACTTAGAAGAGGTGGGGAAGGAAATAATGAATATAGCGCATGCAAGGGGAGTGAAAAAGGAAAAAACAATAATAAAAAGAGCTCATGCAGGAGGGGAGAAGGGAGTTTTTGATAAGAAAGAATACGTAGAAATAGAAGGAGGCATTTTGAATAATAAAGGAAAAATGTAGCATCAAGGAGGAAGGGACTCACGTAGGAGGGGAGAATGGAGTTCTGAGAAAGGGGCTCAAAGAATAGGCTACCCACATAGTTTCTTATAAAGCGCTGGAAAGAAGAGGGAGTTACATACTTTCATTATTGAAGAGAGAAGACAACGACTGGGAGGAGTTATGTTTTGCATTGGGAAGATATTTTATTACCTCCATTAAATTCAAAGTCCAGGTACTTTTTCTCTAAGTATTTTGTTAAAAGAAATCTGTTTAATGCAAATGATAAATAGGACTATAATTATATCTGTATTAAACTATTGATTATGTTTCCTATAGCTTATATCAGTTAGAATTGAAATGTCATTTCTAGTTGTATACATAGTATGGTAGTTGATTTTATGTTATTTTGTTTGTTGTACATTATAGCTAATGGAATCTTCCCAGTATTTAAACCAGAATATAAGAATGTGTTTATAACAGTAGTTTGGCTAGGAATAATTTTTATTTTCCTCAAATTTTATTTTGTTTTTGATTAAAATAAGAAGCAAGAGGGTGCTGGTCCGTGGTACAACAAAGCAGAGTCACAATGGACATGTCAACAACATATTAACAGGAACAAAGGAAACTGCGATAACACTACAACCAAAGTGCAGTTAAGGAGGAAAGTCAAGGAACCAGTAGAAAGTCATAGTCAGTACACCATGAAAGCACATAGTCTGCACATGACAACACATTGAAGGCACCATAGACTGCACATTGACAGCACCTTGAGTCCCACCAAAGCCCTGCCGGTCAAGCACAACACAAGTATCAGTCTCCCAATGCAGCTCAACAGCAAAGTGTTCCACCTCAATAGGAACAAAGAAAAAATCCCCAACACTCTCCACCTCCATAGGAGAATCAGCCACCTGCAGGATCTCACACGAACCCTCCACCTTAATAGGAAGTTGATCCACCTCCATAGGAACCATGAAGAAGGAAGACGACTGGGTGTCGGAAGCCCAAAGCCTGGAGAAGGAAACAAGAGTCACAGTGACAGGGTAGAGCCCAGCCTCCCAGCAAACAGCCTGCTTTAACAAGAAACACCAACCCAGGGGGAGCCCTTTAAAACTACCAGCCATCCCCTGGCCACCATAAAAGAGTAAAACCCTACCTCTTCCACCCAAAGGGGGAAGGTCCACTACAAACTGAAAAAAGAGCATTAATAGCACACCCATAAAAAGAAAAGGAGCAGAGTAGGCAAACAGCAGCCTGTATAATCAAAAATCTTCTCAAACCAACTTGAAAGAGGTCTGAGAGAAGATCCAAGGATCATTCTTCCGCTGCCAACAGGCACCAATGAGGAACCGCACCTCAATAGGGATCCCAAACTGGACCGGAACGAAAAACCCATCACCAAACTCCCACAGAATATGAGAGAGTCGAAGGACCTAAAGGAAACCCTCACTTGAGGGTCCCAAGAAAAGGCCACCACAGGAAGAACCCTGTCACCATATCTCAGCATCCACCTATCATTTCTGACCACAAGAAAAAGCACAGGTCTTCTCCTCAGCCAAGAAACAGAACCCCACAAACCCACATAGGCATTGAGCGCCCAATCCCAAGGAACGAAAGGCACAGAGCAGACAGATCTGAACTCCAGCACCATCCTCAAGTCCGCCCGAGGAGAGACAGAGTGACTCCTCTGCCCCCGCATCCACACACCGGCAAGAGAAAAATATCTCCCCTTCCAAGAGAGCCCCAAGAAACATTCGCACCAGGAAAGGAAANCAAGAAAACACCCATACAGATAGTGGATAGGTCAGGAGGAATAACGTTCCCCAAACCCTCAAGTAGGACAGTCACTTCCAACATAACACTGGAAGGCCACACCTTTGGGTTGGGAACACCGCCACTCCGGCTACCCACGCAGACCATTCTATGCACCTCTTCCCCAGCCGACCGAAACGCAACCCAAACACCACCGCAGACACCACTCATCCCAAACTTAAGCGTGCAGACAGAGCACTCCAAGAAAGAGTCTTTCCTGGTCACGCAGACCAAGAACAGAGTGCTCCAAGAAGAGGACACTCCCAGATGCACAGAAACAAAATCTGCAACCTGCCAGGGAAAGAAAATCCTCCAGCATGGTAGGAACCTATCCTGCCAATCGATCCCTCCTCTTCTACCATCAGGCGGCTCCTCATCATCATCGTTAAGCTCATCTTTGCTGATCAGAGATTGACAAGTAGTAGAAACCCTCGTTGGTTTCAAAAGCAGACTCCCGCCCATCGCTCCATCGCTCCCGCCCATAATTGTGTCTCAAATTTTATTTTGTTACCAATAGTAAAAGCTCCACTTTTTTAATTTGAAATTAGACCCAAATTTAGGAAAATCTCTGTGCATTCATGTTTTGGTGAAGAAATTATTGGCTGAAAGGTTGGATTTATTTTTTCTTTTTCTCTGTTATTCTAGTTCCAAACCAGAGACCCTTAGAAAAGGATAAACTACACATTGCAGTGATTTAACAAACCTATCTAGAATCAACAACTTCAAACAACCTAGAAGATTTGAACAATTTGAAGATTGTTTTCCTTTGAATAGAAATTTCACATTAGAAACCTTGTCTATTGATCCTGTATAGGAGCTGTTAGAATTTAATGAAAGATTTTTTTTTTCAAGTCTTCTAGAACAGTTAGGAAACCAACTTCTTTGAATAAAGACCTGAACTAATTTTTTTTTTGCAAAGTGTTTTGGAGGTTAGGATTGAATTTTGTTTTCTATGTTGAAATGTTTCTTGTATTGAATAGTTGTTAAGTTAAAGAACATTTTGGAAATGTAAAGGAAGGTGTAGGATGTGGAATCCCAGGAAAGGGTAATTCTATTTTGCATTACCTGCCAATAGAAGTCTGGTTTTAAAAGTGCTTTGGCCAAAGCTTGATAACACATGTTTTCTTAAATGTGTATGGTTATGTTTCATCTTCTTGAATCTATGAATAGAATCTATTTAGAAACTTGTAGAAAGTAGTTAGATATCCTAGACACACCAGATTCCTTCATATCCATCAGTGTAGAGAGATAGACTTATTGGATAGGGTCAGTGTGCTTTTCATTTCATGATGAGCCCCGAGGGAGCTAACCACTCCATGGTTGGGTGGATTAAGTCGCTTAACCACACTCTCATCTCAAGATTTACATTTGAACAGGAGTTTGATGGCTTAGGAGATGGGAGCATGTAGATGGACAGTTGTTCGATGGCATTATGATATGGATTTTATGGCCTTATGCTCTTGTACATGATGTATTTGTATTTATCTTTCCTTTATGATGTAAGGTATTCAACATAGATGGTCGACATCCTGATATATTGAACATTGTAATTATTCTTTCATGGAATTATTGTAATTCGACAGTATGGTCGCTTACTCTTGATTGTATTATCTTTATGAAATGTCGAAATGAATATATGGAAAAATAGAAATTTTATGTTCATGATTACTTGAACTTTTTGGTCGATTAGTCTTTAGCATTGACTGACTATGACTATAGAATTGACATAGGTGATATTTTAGAATGTTTAGCTTATGTGGATTTTATTGGAAATATTGGTCTTTACACAATCACTCCTCAGGTTCACCTGTCGAATTATAGTGGCTTTTCTGAATGCGTGGTTGAGGAAGGACATCGAGATTTTGGACAAACTGGTGGCAGATCCTTCGGTCATACCGGTCAAGGTGTAACCTTCTGAGCGTTAATACTTATGAATGATGAAATCATTCAGAATCAATTAAATGTAAAAGCATCAACCAATCACCATCCAGAATTAAAATATTTGCCAAATTTTCCAAAGTTTATAAGTTTTTCAAATTTATTTTAAAATACACAATCATCCTTTGAAATGTCAAAGCATCAACCAAATGAGAAACAATAATTAAAATAGATTGACCAACTTTTCTTATGTTTTTTTTTCATTTTCATACAATAGTCATTTCACTATTCCATACTATGGCTCCTTTTGTCCTATTGCTTTTGACAATCTGTGGGGAATAAAACCACTTGTTTTTTTATAATAATAATTTAATAAATACATAAAATTATATCTTTTTGTCCTATTTCTTTTTACAATATGTGGGTGATAAAACCACTTGATTTTTTATAAAAATAATTTAACAAATATGTACAATTATAAATAATGTATATGTAAAATTCAATTACATAATGAATACTTATTGTTGCCCAAATTTTCCCTTCCTATGCAATTTGGCCATCCTCTGTGTTTCCCGCCCAAAAAATGACCAAGCCCTTTTCAAAAATCATACTTTATGTCTTATCGCGAGCTATTCAATTTAAGTCCCTAAGTTGCACGACTGCGCGACGAGCTGTCAATCGCAGTCATCGCGCAATCGTGATCATTCTATGTCAGGTCGCTCGAGCTGTGCGACTGAGCGGGTGCAGCGCTTACGGTGGTCATCACGCAGTCGCGATACCTTCTTGCATGTCGGGTTCCCAGCTCGCAGGTTGGCAACGAGCTAAACGAATGTTGTCGCGCAGTCGCCGAGCAGTTTGGGTGAAGGATTTTAAGCTCGCGAGTGCGCGACGAGCAAAAAAGGTAGGTCTTCGCTCACTCGCCGAGCAATGCACATAAAAGGAAAATAGTCTGTGGGTCTGTGACGTGAGGGAGGAATGTTGTCGCACAGTCGCCGAGCCATAGAGATCAAAGGAGGATGGCTCGCGACTGAGCGACTAAATGATTGTTCAACATTGTCGCACACTCGCCAATGTTTTAAGATGAACAAAATGTAGCTTGCAGGTACGTGACGAGCAGAGAGAGATGATCATCGCGCAGTCACTATACAAGAAAAGGTAAGAAGAAGTGGCTCACGACTGCGCGACCAAATGGAAAGCGGATGCTGTCGCACACTCACGCATGAAATAAAAAGACAAGAGTAAAGCCTGGGCGACTGTGCAACGCATGGATAAATAAAAAAGAAAGAGCATTGGCGCTCAGTCGCCGAAAGGGAGGTGTTATAAAGATACAGCTCGCGACTAGGTGACAAGGAAGGAAAAAGAGTCGTCGCTCGGTCGCTGATCAAAATTGATAAAGGGAGGTTCGCTCGCGGGTGAGCGACCAAAGGAAAGGATGAGCTCATCGCTTTGTCGCAGACATTGTAGACAAAAGAGAATACACCCGCGAGCATGCGATTCAGAAAAGCAGGGAGCTCGTCGCGCACTCGCCAAGCACTGAGGATGAACAGAGATCAGCTCGCGAGCTTGCGATTAAAAATGGATGAATGTTGTCGCACACTCGCACAGGAGATAAAGATAGTATCTGCAGAACAGAGATAAATTGACTCAGTTTGTGGCGGTTTCCAATGTTTATCTGAGTTCTCTAATTGGAGGAATTTATGTAGAGCTGTCTGTTGATCTCTGATTAGATTTGTTTCAATATCAGTAAAGGAAAGAAGACGCTAGAGGATCAAATCTCTTCAGAGGGATAATCAAATTTTTTGTAGGTGAAATATCAGCTTTGGAAAAGGTTAGAGGCTACATTTTTGGGGGCTGCAGAATAGTTATTACAAATCAGAGACTTTTGCGGCTTTTCTAGAGGTTTGGGCAGCTGTCAGGGGTCATTTCTCATCCTAGGAAGATATGACCAGTTGGTGAGCATTCATGGCAAGGTGTACTTGCAGAGTTGAACTAATGAATCTAGGTTGCTTGTTCACACAGCGTAATCAAGTACAGGGATGTGTGCAAGAGGTGGTCTGATCTGATCGATTCATTTGGTGCACATTTATGGCCAGATTAGATTTTGTCCTAGGGTCAATTATTGTATTGTAAATCTGTAACACTAGTTAGGTTTTGAGACTCCTGCCTATGTTTAGTAGATGTATAAAAGAGTTTTTGAGAGCCTTAGTGCTCAGAAGATTTTGACATTTTGTAAGGAGAATTCATTCTTTCTAGGAGCCATCTGAGGCATTCTTTCTTCCCTCTAGCTTTTACATTCTGTAATTTTCTCATTGATCATGCAAGCTGTTGGAAGAACTTTGTGATAATCCTTCATATCCCTATGCTTCCTTGTTTGTATTATCTCTTACGGGATCAAAGTTTATGAATGCTGATTAATGGATATTGGGGTTCCTAGTTCCTCTCATTTTCTGCAAATTTGTGTGTTATTGTGTCTGATCTGATTTAGATGTTTTGTGGGTATACTTAAACCCCTAGCAGTCTTGTCTCATTCCTACACCTGGTTGTAGAGAAGGATGTTTGTTTGCAGGTCATAGGTTGAGTCTGTTGTTCAGACCCTCCTATAAAATACTTATGCAAGCCTATCTAGTGAGTTGTGACTTATTTGACTTGGTTTTTCCGTTAGTTCCATTCCTCTATACTAAGATCCAAACCCTAATTTTGGTGCATCATCTAGTAGGTAGTTTGCTTTCAGTCTTTTCCCTTTCATGCAATCCTTCTATCCCTTTCCCTCAAAAGTTTTACTTTCCTGTTTAAGAAGCAAATTAAGGTGATTATCCAAGAGGAACCAGCCTAGAATCTGGAGGTCTCATCTCAGTTAGCATAGGTCCCAAAACCTGGAGATGATTCCCTTGTTATACTGGATTATCAAGACCAAGAGAGCTTGAGATCAGAGGTGCAAATTTAGTGTATAACATTTCTGGCACGCCCGGTGGGACTAAGAACTGATTTTCAGTTCTTTTCAAGCTTTATTCTGCTACTGTTTGGTGTGGACAGTAGTATTTTTTTCCTTTTGGAGGCAAGTTCTAATCACATTTGGCGACTCTGGAAGGTCTACTGGTTTCAAAGATCAAGTGTTGGTATGTTTAAAATCTTCCATTTTAAAAATTCTAGTCAGTTATATGAGTAGATATGTCAAGTTATTATGGACAGTCAGGTTATCTACCATCTTATCATGAGAGCAGTGCTCAATGGGCTGGTCATCAGCCTTATCAAAGCCACCCACCCACCCCTGCTTTTATCCCAAGCTTCTATGCAGATGCACAAGGCCGTCATTACATCCAACATGCCCCAAATGAATATGCCCTCAAGCAAGACTATGAAGAGTCCCTCAAACAAGACCACCCATGGGCACAAAGGGCACAGCTACAAATGCAAAGCCAGCTACCTCCTCCTATTTACCACCCACCCTCCCCTGCTCAGCCCAATTGGAAACAGACCCTGAAATCAGATTTCATGAAAGCACAAGAAGTCTTGAAGGGGAATTGCTTGACCTCTTCAAGCAAGTGTCTAAAATCAGGGAACAACAAGAGATGGAGGCTCAGAGTTATGAGAAAGGGTTCATCCCTTATCAAACAGAGGAGGCTCTGGTTGGTGAGCAACAAACGATTGATGAGCAACAAATGAGACACTTTCAAGAAGAGATCAATCGTAGGGCTAGCGTTGAGACAACAAAGTTGAAATCACAAATTGCTGAGCAAGAGGCTCTTAGGTCTAAAATCCCAAGTTGGAAGCCCCATTTTTCTAAGCCTTCTATGTCCACCCCTGAGCCCTCCTAGTTTCATATCCCAAGTTTCAAGGCAAAAATTTCCTTTCAAGAGCCTGTACTTGAGATTTAGCGTACCACTCTGCTAGAACAACCTATTGAAAATGGATGTTTATCCTAGGAGGCCCCTTTGGTCTGTCAAGAGGATCAAGTATGGTGGATACCCCAATGGACTCTTCCTCCTGGTGTTCAAATGCCAAGTCTTTTCAAGGATACTACTCTAGTACCCGAGCAGGGACCAGTGGTAAATGAGCTTTCATATGATGAGGAGGGAGAATATGAGGTATCAGTGCAGAGTGATGACTCTGATGAGGAAAGACAACAAATTATAGGGGAAGGAATGGATGTCCAGCCTATGCTCTTGGCTGATTTGTTTGATGAGCTTCCCCTTTTTGTTGATAATGAAGAAGAGACCATACCATCACCTATGGGTGAGGATCAATTAGAACAAGAGGTTCACCATCAACCGGAGTTTGATACACAAAAGGATGATGTGTTTTTGTTTGCTGTGCTACCTAGTTTTGAGCAGGATGAAAAAGTTATAGAGGAGCTGTTCCAAGAAAAGAACATAGACAAAGGCCCTGAGGAGCTTGATTTCTATGCTATCATGGAGGCCTTTTGTGATAAATTGAATGATGAGCCCCT
>MU223445.1:129687-139863 GCA_018584345.1 Thuja plicata | reverse complement strand
AAAGTTATAGAGGAGCTGTTCCAAGAAAAGAACATAGACAAAGGCCCTGAGGAGCTTGATTTCTATGCTATCATGGAGGCCTTTTGTGATAAATTGAATGATGAGCCCCTATTCCTTGGAATGGAGGTCCAAAGTTGTGTGCCTATGGAAAGAGGCCTGGTCTTAGATTGCTCTCCTTCAGAAGGACTACTGCATGAGCAAGAGTTGGAGACAGTTTCAGATCCTCAAGATATTAGCAACTTTGATGAGCCCCTGGCCTATTCAAAAGAAGAGGATAATAGTCCCCTAACTAAGGATGATGACTTAACATGGCTATCCAGGATAGATGACAACCATGAAGATAAAAAAGAAACCATCAAGGAAAGTAATACTATCAGACTTTCAAGAGGCTGCCCCATCAGGTACTTGGCCCATAAGGAGTTTACCGAGGCCCCTCCATATGACCAATCAGAGGAAGGTAAACTCGATCTCATTTTTACAGAGGCAAGTCTTAATTATTTGATAAATCTTCATGTACCTCTAGTTCTTATAGTTACCCTTGTGGACTCGATGCAAAATATCCTGATGAGGAAGGGTAGCTATTTTTCACAACCAGTGAATGGTTTTGTTTAACCAGCTTCTGCACTGGTTAGTTTAGTTTTAGGTTAGGTTTCCCTTTTTCCAGCTTTCTAGTGTAGTTTCCTATTTTCCAAGAAGTGCATGTGCACAGGTTTTTTGCCCTATCAGGTTTTGTGTTCTGAAATGACTCCATGCCCAATGGATAATTGGATTTGTCAATAGGCCACTGGTTTTCATGTCTAGCAGGCTGACATCCCACAGAAAATGCCAAAATGTTGCCCAAATTTTCCCTTCCTATGCAATTTGGGCATCCTCTGTGTTTCCCGCCCAAAAAATGACCAAGCCCTTTTCAAAAATCATACTTTATGTCTTATCGCGAGCTATTCAATTTAAGTCCCTAAGTTGCGCGACTGCGCGACGAGCTGTCAATCACAGTCATCGCGCAATCGCGATCAGTATATGTCAGGTCGCTCGAGCTGTACGACTGAGTGGGTGCAGTGCTTACGGTGGTCATCGTGCAGTCACGATACCCTCTTGCATGTCGGGTTCCCAGCTCGCGGGTTGGCGATGAGCTAAACGAATGTTGTCGCACAGTCGCCGAGCAGTTCGGGTGAAGGATTTTCAGCTCGCGAGTGCGCGACAAGCAAAAAAGGCAGGTCTTCGCTCACTCACCGAGCAATGCACATAAAAATAAAACAGTCTGCAGGTCTGCGACATGGGGGAGGAATGTTGTCGTGCAGTCACCGAGCCATAGAGATCAAAGGAGGATGGCTCGCGACTGAGCGACTAAATTATTGTTCAACGTTGTCGCGCACTCGCCAATGTTTTAAGATGAACAAAATGCAGCTCACGGGTACGCGATGAGAAAAGAGAGATGATCATCACGCAGTCGCTGGACAAGAAAAGGTAAGAAGAAGCGGCTCACGACTGCGCGACCAAATGGAAAGCGGATGCTGTCGCGCACTCGCACATGAAATAAAAAGATAAGAGTAAAGCTTGGGCGACTGTGCGACGCATGGATAAATAAAAAAGAAAGAGCATTGGCACTCAGTCGCCGAAAGGGAGGTGTTATAAAGATACAGCTCGCGACTAGGCGACAAGGAAGGAAAAAGAGTCGTCGCTCGGTCGCTGATCAAAATTGATAAAGGGAGGTTCGCTCGCAGCTGAGTGACCAAAGGAAAGGATGAGCTCATCGCTCTGTCGCCAGACATTGCAGACAAAAGAGAATACACCTGCGAGCATGCGATTCAGAAAAGCAGGGAGCTCGTTGCGCACTCGCCAAGCACTAAGGATGAATAGAGATCAGCTCGCGAGCTTGGGATTAAAAAGGGATGAATGTCGTCGCACACTCCAACAGGAGATAAAGACAGTATCTACAGAACAGAGATAAATTGACTCAGTTTACGGTGGTTTCCAATGTTTATCTGAGTTCTCTATTTCCAGGAATTTATGCAGAGCTGTCTATCGATCTCTGATTAGATTTGTTTCAATATCAGTAAAGGAAAGAAGACACTAGAGGATCAGATCTTTTCAAAGGGATAATCAGATATTTTGCAGGTGAAATATCAGCTTTGGAAAAGGTCAGAGGCTACATTCTTGGGGGCTGTAGAATAGTTATTACAAATCAGAGACTTTTACGGCTTTTCTAGAGGTTTGGGCAGCTGTCAGGGGTCATTTCTCATCCTGGGAAGATATGACCAGTTGGTGAGCATTCATGGCAAGGTCTACTTGCAGAGTTGAACTGATGAATCCAGGTTGCTTGTTCACATGGCGTAATCAAGTACAGGGATGTGTGCAAGAGGTGGTCTGATCTGATCGATTCACTTGGTGCACATTTATGGCCAGATTAGATTTTGTCCTAGGGTCAATTATTGTATTATAAATCTGTAACCCTAGTTAGGTTTTGAGACTCCTGCCTGTGTGTAGTAGATGTATAAAAGAGTTTTTGAGAGCCTTAGTGCTCAGAAGATTTTGACATTTTGTAAGGAGAATTCATTCTTTCTAGGAGCCATCTGAGGCATTCTTTCTGCCCTCTGGCTTTTACATTCTGTAATTTCCTCATTGATCATGCAAGCTGTTGGAAGCACTTTGTGATAATCCTTCATATCCCTATGCTTCCTTGTTTGTATTATCTCTTACGGGATCAAATTTTATGAATGCTGATTAATGGATATTGGGGTTCCTAGTTCCTCTCATTTTCTGCAAATCTGTGTGTTATTGTGTCTAATCTGATTTAGATGTTTTTTGGGTATACTTAAGCCCCTAGTAGTCTTGTCTCATTCCTACACCTGGTTGCAGAGAAGGATGTTTGTTTGCAGGTCATAGGTTGAGTCCGTTGTTCAGACCCTCCTATGAAATACTTATGCAAGCCTATCTAGTGAGTTGTGACTTATTTGACTTGGTTTTTCCATTAGTTCCATTCCTCTATACTGAGATCCAAACCCTAATTTTGGTGAATCACCTAGTAGGTAGTTTGCTTTCAGTCTTTTCCCTTTCATGCAATCCTTCTATCCCTTTCCCTCAAAAGTTTTACTTTCCTGTTTAAGAAGCAAATTAAGGTGATTATCCAAGAGGAACCAGCCTAGAATCTGGAGGTCTCATCTCAGTTAGCATAGGTCCCACAACCTAGAGATGATTCCCTTGTTATACTGTATTATCAAGACCAAGAGAGCTTGAGATCAGAGGTGCAAATTCAGTGTATAACACTTATTATTAAAAATATATAATTATTAATAATATATTGTAGAATCATTTGTATGAATAATAATAGGTGTTATGAATAATTAATAGTTTAAGAATTTATTGTTACATGTCTATTATTATTATTATTATTATTATTTATTATTACATGTATAATTATATGTGGTATTATTTGATTGTTAATAGACATTCAATTGAATAATTAATGCTTATTATTATATGTTTACTATTTTAATATAGATCAATTATTATACGTATAATTATATGTGATACTAGTTATCTAGTGATTATTATATTTAATTAGTTAATTATAATAGTGGTGTATCTATTATAATTGTATAGTTATTATTTTAATAGATATTCATTAATTTTAACTTAGTGACTAAAAAATATTGTATATGGAGCTTTTGTTTTGCAAAACAATTACTATACATATCTAGTTTTTGTTACATACATAAATAATTATTGTTACAATGTTGTTTAACTAAGCAAAATGCTACACATTTTACTAATTGAAAGGAATTAGATGCAAGTTTACTTACTAAGAAAAACATTTTATGTTTTAAAATTTAAATTTAAATGCTTCAAAGTAAACCTTTTCTCATTACTGTTTGTCAAAATATTTACTACATTATTACTACAATTATTATTCAACGAACTCAAATTTATGATTTAACGATTTCAAGATTCTAATATTACAACTACAAATTACAACAATTTCAATTTCAATACAACACAATAGTTTATTACTATCATGTTGCAACATTTTATGTTATAATTCATATTTTATGTCCAAAAGTCACAATTCAATTTCCATATAAGTTTCTTACTAAATACTTTAAAAACATCACATTTAACTTTGGGCAGGAACTTTGACGCTTTGCATCCTTGTTAGAAAATTTCCTACAATTTAATTAGTAGTGGTGATGGTATGTATTTTATTTTTCTATCATTTAATTAGTATTGTTGTTGGGTTTAGCTGTGACTACTCATTCAATTGATGAGTTTTAATTTTAGTGCTTTCTTATATTGTTGTAATGCTTTGTGTAAAGGCAAAGGCCCCATATCTATGGGAATTAAGTGTGCTATCATTTTCTTAGTGTTGGAATGATTGGTACCTATTTATATCTGTTATAAGAGTTATTATTGAACTTGTTATATTTCTACATTCTATGACATTGATTGTAAGCAACTTTACAAATAAATAGTAGAAATTTTTAAGAGTTTAATTTAGAAATTAATTACAATCAATTATTGTTCGTTTAATATTATTCACAATTATGATTTTTACTAGTAATCTTTATTTGTGATGTTATAAAAGAAGTAATGTGGGACATTTCAAAAATAATATTAGCTACTAACTCAATGTGTCTTAGAAATGATGTATTCTTAAATCATGATTCTTTTTAATTGTAGAGGAGAACAATACCTTAACCTTATCCTTTCACCAACCTATCCATTGTGAATTTAATTTAATTTTAATCCTTCTCCTACTCTATTATTGTGATTTAGTCCCATAAAATAATATTATTGGTTTGGTTTTATTGGCATTAATTATTTCCACTTTATCACTCCTCGAAGCAATTGCATCCTAGAAGTGACCATTACCAAATGACATGAGTACACAAATTTCAAAATAAACTCTTAGGATTACATATTTTCATTTATTTCATAATGAATTATTTAAGGATTCAATAACATTAAGGAGAAGATTTGAAAGAAAACATTGCATATAATTTTAGATCATTAAAGAGACATCAATGAGAAATATGAAATCTTGAATATTAAGTTGCATTCAACATTGTGTTCAATATACTTTTATTTTGTTATTAATCGTAATGAAAATAAGTACATATACTCTTGACCAACACAATGCATTTCAAAGTCCAAATAGTTTCACACCCTACTATAGAAAGGTTTTTCCTTAGAGGCATTCATAACATCACCTTCAGTTATTCTAGGTTTAAGTGTATGTGCAAAATTTTTGGTAAATAATAAACATGAAAAAGATAACACTTTTATATAGGATATTCTTTTTGTGAAGAATAGATTGTAATAGTAATTATTTCTATCTAATGTGCAAAAGTCAAGGACATTTATTTTAGAAATTTGATGATTGTAGCAAAAAATAATTTGCAGAGATCTAACTTGGATAATTATACAACATATAAATAGTTAGAGGAGGTGATACCTTCTAAATCTCACATTTATGATAATGTAGCTCATTTATGATAAGTTAATATTTAGTTTCTTGGATCAATCATTAGATTTAGAATAAATTAATTAAAAGAGGGTAGTCGTTAACTTTTCATTTGTTGAAGTTAATCTCAGCATATTTTTTCATCCTAAGGTTTTAGTTTTCTATTTTTTATTTTTTTTACAATTGACCTAAAACTTTATCGTGGCTTATGTTACAGTTCTTGTATGTTAGGTTCTATACTTCCTTTATATTATCCATTAAGAGGAAACGTCTATTTTTTATTTTCTTTTTCTAATTGACCAAATTCTTTATCTTGCCTTGCATTACATTTCTAGTATGCTAGGTTCTATACTTCCTTTATATTCTCCACTAAGAGGAAGCCTTATATTAAATTGTGGAATTACCTGTAACCAAGTTAAAGAAATTTCTATAAAGGGTCTAAATGCGTTCATTATGTTAATTTACTCTACCTTTTTATGATCATTCTCAAAAGCATTTTCTTGGGGTTTATTTCGCAAAAAAGCCCTATGATTTTTGTGAGCCTTATTCTTTGTAACATGTTCAATTTTCTCTACAACACTATGGGTGGAGACCCACTACTTGTGGAGCCTAATAAATGTGATGATTAGAAGAGTGATGTGATGGTCTAGCATATATGTAAGGAAGGAGGTATATTTCAATTTAGGGAGCTCATGAATGGTCATGACGAGAGTCTCTTCAAGCTATTTGTTGGTTCTTGGGATGCCAGAAGGGTTACCATGGGCAAAATAACTTTTGAGGTCAATGAAGATGTGATCACATAGGACAAGGGTCTCTCCACTAAGGAAGAAAGTGAATAAAAACTAGCAAGATATTTGATAATGCTAGCCTTAACCAATTCTTTTGTCTTGATGAGCAGCCTATCAAACTTAGAGGGGGCTTTGATCGTGAACAACTGTTGGAGCCTTGGGACCATGTATGCCTTTTGGTTATGAGGCATATCATGCTGGAGGGAATTTTTGGTGTGTACTACTCTTACTACCTTCCTTTCTTAAATTTCTTCAGAAATCACATTGTTATTTTTATCACGCTCTATCTCTAGCATTCTATAGAGACTAATGTCAAGGATGTTTCTAAGGCCAAGAACCATGGAAAAAAATTTACTATCATCCATCAAGGCCTTATGCCTTGTTTGTATGATTTTCACTCAATTATTTGTCCTCCTCACCAAATTATTGTTGAAAAGGTGCCTGAATATTCTATCCCCCTTCGGCTAGTCTTATGGATACCCATGGCGCTAGTTGTAAACAATGTATTTAAAACCCTATCCATAAAAACAAGCAAGACTCCTACCTTGTCTTTGTCAAGGTTAACTTAGGGAAATGAAATAAGAGGTATGTGCCTTCCCTATGGCTAAGGCTAAGTCTGATTAAAAGTAAAAAATGCAAATTGACTCTAATGCCAAGATCATTAAAGAGACCAATACCCCCCGTACATCCACCCTCCTTAAAGGTAAACCTAAAAAAGAAGCCATTAAAGACGCCTCAGACTCAAAAAATGTGGGGTCTAAGGATAATGGTGAGGATGAGGTGTCTCCATCTGCCTCTTATAGCAGCTCAACCCACATCTCGAAAAGCATTGAGTTAGAACCTAGGGAATCCACCCATGCTCAAGATGTGGACAAGATGATTCCTATGAAAATTTATAAAGGAAAGGCCCTGTCGAAAGGAAATAAAATCAATAAGGACGTATCTTAAAAGGAGGTCGATTTGCTGAAGAAAAGACTTCTTGATGTGGAGGAAAATATTGCATTGGTAGTCAGGAAGCTTGTGGAGGTGGATGAAAAGATTTATAATGTGTGTTGTTTCACATTGAATGTGATGGGTAAAAGTACAAAATTGTGTCACACTTGGGGACCATTTGACATGTTTTGGCCATACATATTTCGGTCGGACCCCTTTTGGTCGGACCTATTTTGGCTGGACATATGCGGCGCACACGCGGCGCCATGTGGCATCAATGTGGCAGAGGGATTCTGTACGAAATATGTCTGGCCGAAACATGTCTGACCAGACCCATTTTGACCAGAACCCATAAAAACTACATAAATGCCAAAATTTTGTTGGAGCGGCTCATTTGCACTGAGCGCCTTCCAAGATTTGAGGAGCGAAATAGGAGTACTTTGACCGAAAATAGGTAGGATTTTTTTTTTTTTTTTTAATGTTTTTCAATTTTGTTATGTTAAATTAATGTAGTTTTACTATTATTTGATGTTTTTTGTTTTAATTTTGTTATTTTTAAATTTAGAAAATATAAAATATTGTTTAATGTAGATTTAAATTTATTTTTTAGTTAGAATCATATGTTAGTTAGTTAGTTAATTAGATTAGTTTTATTACATGTTTCAAAACATTAGAAAAATGTTACAAAATATTAGGAAACTATTACAAAACATTAGGAAAATGTTATTTAGTTTTAATGAATTTATTTTTATTGCATATGTTTCAAAAAATTAAGAAAATATTACAAAATAGTACAGGAAAATGTTACTTACGAAAACATAAACTCTAACATTAACCCTAACATGAAACCTTAACCATATTGGACCGTAACATGAAACTATAACTAACAAGAACCCTAACATGAACCAGGTAACAAAACCTTAAGAAAATGTTAGTACAAAATATAAGGAAAATATTACAAGACATTAGAAAATATTCTAGTATTATTTGAAGTTCAGATTAATCATAATGTTTGCACGTACCAGGTAACATGTGAAACCCTAATATGAAACCAACATCAAACCCTAACATGAAATTGAAACATGAAATAGAAACAAAAAATTTAACATAAATATTAACATGAACCGTAACATGAAACCCTGACCATATTGATCCCTAACATGAAACCTTGACCATATTGATCCCTAACATGAAACCTAACATGAAACCAACACATGATTTACTGAAACATATAAATCAACATAAACCTTAACATGCTAAATTGAAATTTTCTTTTGAACTACCATGAAATTGGAACATTAACCAACATAAACCCTAATGTGCTAAACATTAATTGAGAAATAAATCAAGTTGATCCCTTTAAACCTTTAAACATCAATCTACATTCAACTAGACTAATAAACCAAGTTTTGCAGAAATATACATGTACATGTACACATATTATTTTAAATCATTTTTTTCAAATGTATATGCATTCAAGTGTTTGAACACTTGTTTATTTATTTATAATGTATGTGTTTAAAAATATATATTTATTTAAATTAGAATTGGACCATGTATGTATGTGCGGAGATCTAGACATATATTCTTCTTTATACTTTCGAGCATCTATATATCTATTTTTTCTATCACACATGGCATCGGGTATAGGGGATGCACCTGTAGATTCAGGAGATGCTAGTGTATAGGGGGGTGGTAGCACCCGCTCTTCTCATAGACTTTTTGACTCTCGAGAGGACAGAGAGGAGTTATTCGCGAGTACTATAACTCATTTGAGATGAGCTATTGAGGTTCTTGATGAGAGGATATAGTCATCCACCCTCCCTAATAGGGGCAGGGTGAAGATTATTAGAGAGGACCTTGTTCATATGATTGACACAGTTGAATAATACAACCCGTATGATAGTTTATCTATTGATACATTCTATATTTCTCTCTCTCCTAGCGTTACTGGTGATGTGAAGTATGGGTAAAAGTATGAAACTATGTCACACTTTGGGACCATTTGACATGTTTCGACCGGACCCCTTTCAGCTAGACCTATTTCGGATGGACATACGTAGTGCACACGTGGCGCCATGTGGCATCGATGTAGCAGAGGGGTTCCGGCCGAAACATGTCCAGTTGAAACATGTCCAGCCAGACCTGTTTCAGTCGGAACCCATAAAAACTATATAAATGCCAAAATTTTGTTAGAGCGGCTCATTTGCACAGAGCGCCTTCCAAGATTTGAGGAGTGGAATAGGAGTACTTCGGCCAAAAATAGGTAGAATTTTTTTTTTGTTTTTTTTAATGTTTTTTAATGTTTTTCAATTTTGTTATGTTAAATTAATGTAGTTTTACTATTATTTGATGTTTTTTTGTTTTAATTTTGTTATTTTTAATTTTAGGAAATATAAAATATTGTTTAGTGTAGATTTAAATTTATTTTTTAGTTAGAATCATATGTTAGTTAGTTAGTTAATTAATTTAGTTTTATTACATGTTTCAAAACATTAGAAAAATGTTACAAAACATTAGGAAACTATTACAAAACATTAGGAAAATGTTATTTAGTTTTAATTAATTTAGTTTTATTGTATATGTTTCAAAACATTAAGAAAATGTTACAAAATAGTACAGGAAAATGTTACTTACAAAAATAGAAACTCTAACAAACGAACCCTAACATGAAACTGAAACATAAATCAACATAAACTCTAACATTAACCCTAACATCAAAATTTAACCATATTGGACCCTAACATGAAACCGTAATTAACAAGAACCCTAACATGAACCGGGTAACAAAACCATAAGAAAATGTTAGTACGAAACATTAGGAAAATATTACAAGACATTAGAAAACATTCTAGTATTACTTGAAGTTAATATTAATCATAACATTTGCACGTACCAGGTAACATGTGAAACCCTAATATGAAACCAACATCAAACCCTAACATGAAATTGAAACATGAAATAGAAACAAAAAATTTAACATAAATATTAACATGA
>MU223445.1:110266-129637 GCA_018584345.1 Thuja plicata | reverse complement strand
CATGAAACCTTGACCATATTGATCCCTAACATGAAACCTAACATGAAACCAACACATGATTTACTGAAACATATAAATCAACATAAACCTTAATGTGCTAAATTGAATTTTTCTTTCGAACTAACATAAAATTGGAACATTAACCAACATAAGCCCTAATGTGCTAGACATTAATTGAGAAATAAATCAATTTGATCTCTTTAAACCTTTAAACATCAATCTACATTCAACTAGACTAATAAACTAAGTTTTGCAGAAATATACATGTACATGTACACATATTATTTTAAATCATTTTTTTCAAATGTATATGCATTCAAGTGTTTGAACACTTGTTTATTTATTAATAATGTACATGTTTAAAAATATATATTTATTTAAATTAGAATTGGACCATGTATGTATGTGCAAAGATCTAGACATATATTCTTCTTTATACTTTTGAGCATCTATATATCTATTTTTTCTATCACACATGGTGTTGGGTAGAGGGGATGCACTTGTAGATTCAGGAGATGCTAGTGTATAGGGGGGTGGCAGCACCCGCTCTTCTCATAGATCTACTGATTCTAGAGAGGATAGAGAGGAGTTATTCGTGAGTACTATAACTCATATGAGATGAGCTATTAAGGTTCTTGATGAGAGGATATAGTCATCCACCCTCCCTAATAGGGATAGGGTGAAGATTATTAGAGAGGACCTCATTCGTATGATTGACAGAGTTCAATCATACAACCTGTATGATAGTTTATCTTTTGATACATTCTATACTTCTCTCTCTCATAGCGTTACTCATGTTGTGAAGTATAGATAGGTTGACTCAGAGATCTCTACCACTCAGGTGAAGACTATGTTTCCTTTTTATCGAGACATAGCCTAGGTCAGAGGTTATATGACCACTCAAAGGATAGATGACCTTGTTGCACCATTTATTTATCCTCAATGGTTGGCTTCTCATTATAGGTGGCCCCAGAAGGATGAGCTTCCATTATATTTCTGCAAACAATTGTTTGCAGAATTTCATTTGCATCATGAGGTTGATTACATAGATTTTCCCAGCCATGCTGGACAGGGGAAGGGGAGATTATCAGATAGATTTAGTGGGCCTAATGCCCTAGTGTTAGCTAATAAGTGGGCAAAGGTGGGTCCAAACCTTTTGGTTGTACCAAAAGTTTTGGAAGGGACAAGTGTTAGAATTTGTAATCTTTCCTTGGTGTATTTATAAACCAAGGTTAGACTATTAATCTTTGTTGTAATATATTAGGATATAAGCCAAGGTATCCTAATATACTTCCTTTTTTGTCTTCTTTCCACTACACTCTATTTCGTCCTCTAGTGGAATATGTGAGGACAAATATTTATTGAAATTTGTAAATTAGTTCATTCCTCCTTAAGAGGAATCTCACACTTGGCCCTCACACACTTATGAAATGTGGCATACATAGATATGGGAGTTACCATGCAACTCCTTTCTCACATCTCTATTAAAGAGATGTCTCTTCTTCTCTCTATAGATGAACGAGGTTTCTTCCTCTTCTCAATTATTGTATGAGCAAGTTGCTCTCTCTCTCTCTCTCTCTCTCTCTCTTCTTAGGCTTTTCATGCCTCATTCATAATGTAACAAGGGGTTTTCTTTGCTTTCCCCTTTCAAATATCTTGCCTTCATGTGATGAATCTTGGAGCTTTCTCTCTCCTTGTTTATGGTAATATTTCTTTTATGCATTCACTTGCTTAGATTCTTTCCTGGTTTTGTTCATTTTTGCATACTTCTTTTCCATTTCTAACAACAGGTGTAGGATAGAGTGTACCTGATGACCGGATCAGGTCAGATGTATATTCTAGTATCGTGAGTATCACGACATAGGTACATGAGATGTCATCTAATCGTGTAGATAGATACATGTTGCACTCCTATTCTGGTTGCATTCCTCCACCTATACAGGATACATCTTCTACTACTGATCCATACTAGACAGTAGATATACCATCTCCCTTAGAGCTTGCTGCTATAGCAGAGATAGACCAGTTGCGTACTATTTTTCCATGTTTATCCAGTGATTTACTTTTCTCATATCAGGGGTTACAGATTGTCGACAGGGTTCCTCTCTGGGATGTCCCAACATTTGTCCCCACTCTTCTAAGCAAATCTACTAGTGCATAGAGATAGGATGATATTCTTGTACCACCTACAACTCCTTAGTAGAGTGTATTTGATGAGTCTACACATGCCACTTCATCACGTCCAATTTGCCAACTTTTTACCAGCTTGCTTACAGATGAGCAGATTGATCCCTCACAAGTGTCCTTACATGAGCAGGTGAATCCTGGTGATGTGACCTTAAATGATTCAAAGTTGAGCGATATTGGGAGAGCATTACACGTTGTTATGGTATATATTTATTTAAATTATGATGTATTTAAAAAACTTACACATGTACATGTATAAATAATTTGAATTAAAGTTTTGATTTTAAATATATGTATATGCATGTTCTCCAGAGTGTTTTGGACAGCGTGGAGCGTGGATATGGAGATTTACACACTCTTGACCATCCTGTGCATCATGATAGACAGGTAAATTTATATGTTTTTACAAACTTAATTTTTCTATGATCATAAGTATTTAGTTTATTATACATGTGTGTATGCATGACATGTACATATATTTATTTTATTGCACATAGAGAGCAAGAGGAGGTGGACCTGAATCAGGTCATGGATCAGGATATGGTCCTAGTATATGAGCACATATATATGCTATTTTACATATTCCATGTTTCACAGATATATTGTAGACATTTCATATGTACATGTTATTGCAGACATATACAATTACATGTTATATGTTGGTACATGCTATTTCATATTTTAGACACTTCATAGATACATGTTATTTCAGACATATATATTTACATGTTATATGTTGGTTTGCTATATTTCATATTTTAGACATTTCATAGATACATGTTATTTCAGACATATATATTTACATGAACTATATGTTGGTATGCTATTTCATATATACATGTTCATTTTAGTCATTGCATATTATATGTATGTGAATGAGTTAAGGGGATGCCATTTATTAGATGTAAGTGATTGAGTTAAGAGGATGCCATTTATTAGCTGTATGTCATTTATTATATGTATGTGAATGAGTTATTTCATATTTAAAGCTATAAAATAAATTCATTGAACAATTAAATTACACCTAACTAATCTATTGAAGTTGTCACGTAAGTAATTAAAATTTATTTAAAAGGGGAAGTCTTAAGGGGAGGTCTCAAAGCATACAAATCAAAACATAAATCCATAACAACATACATTATTTAAAGCTATATAATAAATTCATTGAACAATTAAATTACACCTAACTAATCTATTAAAGTTGTCATGTAAGTAATTAAAAGTTGTTTAAAAGGAGAAGTCTTAAGGGGAGGTCTCAAAAAATAAAAATCAAAACATAAATCTATAACAACATACATTATTTAAAGCTACATAATAAATTCATTGAACAATTAAAATACACCTAACTAATCTATTGAAGTTGTCATGTAAGTAATTCAAATTCATTTAAAAGGGGAAGTCTTAAGGGGATGTCTTAAGGGGAGGTCTCAAAAACATACAAATCAAAACATAAATCTATAACAACATACATTATTTAAAGCTATATAATAAATTCATTGAATAATTAAAATACACCTAACTAATCTATTGAATTTGTCATGTAAGTAATTAAAAGTCATTTAAAAGGGGAAGTCTTAAGGGGATGTCATAAGGGGAGGTCTCAAAACATACAAATCAAAACATAAATCTATAACACACATTATTTAAAGCTATATAATAAATTCATTGAACAATTAAAATACACCTAACTAATCTATTCAAGGTATATATTAAAACCATATATCCAATAGCCAATACATTAAGTAAGAGTTCAAACTGTAGAGTTCAAATATGAAAGTACGAGAGCTAAAAAAAGAATTTTATCCTAAAGATGGTGATGCATATAATCTGGTTCCTCTCTGTCTTTTATTATCTCCAAAATTTTTCATGTTCTTCAATAGGCAACCTCCACTTTTGATTGCCACGTCCTCTTTTTTGCAATGTGTCAAATTGCAACTTTGTTGCTATAACCAAGTGGCTGTAATGTAGAACTTTTTTACTAGACATATATTCAATAAATTGAACACCATTTTTGTCTATCTTTATTTGATGATAATATGTTCCTTCAATAATGATCAAACCAGTTGGATATGACTTCCCATCACCATCTACAATTTCTTCTGGCAACTTGTATTTAGCTTTCGTGCATCTTAGTAGATAATAATCTACACTTTCTGCATTGTTAGGATTCACAACCACAACAAAAATATCACCTATACAAATCCAAATTAGATATTAAATTTAAATCAAAAGTAAAATTTAAATTAAATTTAAATAAAAGAACATGTACATGTGCACGAACCTGTAACAACTAAATCAGAAACATGCTCATAATTAGCTGAATATATAGGATCATGAATATTTATGTCAATGTCATCATCTTCATAAGGAGGCATTCTGATTAACTCCTTCATTTCCCACCGTGAAACATATCCATTAGAAATATTCTCACATTGACTCATTGGATTGTCCTCAACGCAATCAACACAAAAACATGATTTTCCTCTTACTTGAATCAATAGAGGCTTGCGTTGTCCACTACTCATAAATTGATGTAAAATTCTAATACCAACAATCCCTTGACAATTGTAAGGATTAGATCGGTCTATATCTGTTACAAATATGAAATGAAAGTTGCACATTTTTAGATCAACAATTATGATAACATAGATGAACACAAAATTAAATTTTAATTTAAATTTTTCCTACAAAATATAAATTACCATTCACTTCCCAAAAATAACGTTTGTTGTATTTGGTGTCCCGACTAGCAAAATGATCTTCACACCATTCAACAATTTTCTTTGAATTTTCTATCATGTTACCTGTAAATTTTGAACTATCAGTTTAAAGTAAATGGATAGATATGTTTAAATTATATACTATTTGATTTATATCTAGATATATATTTATCTGTACTGTTCACGCAATTTGTACCTGCAAGTTCATGTTGGCAAAGTGTACGCTTCACACATGCTCCTGCTCTATCATGCTCTCCTTTTCCATGTCCACTTTCAAAGAAGTTCCATAGAAACTTAACATTGCATCTAGCATGTTGCATAGCTAGCCAATTAAAGGCTTTTGTAGATTTAAATTGTCCTGCAAGATTAAGTTGTATTGAAAATAGTTCAATCACATAACAATTTAATGTAAGTAATCAATGAGAATGAAAATGAATTGAAGTGCATAAACTTACCTGCACAACCATCAAACCAAATCCAGTGTTGTGAAGATTTTATCCTACGATTCACAATATCTTCAAAATACATTGCAAAACAATGAGACACATAGCTCCTATCATGAACTTTATCATCGTTGATATAGAAATGAACCTCCTTGATGATAATGTGTTCATTTGGATTGGTACTTTCTACCTCATTCAAATCAAATTGTCTATGTCTATAGGTCACATGGACAAATATTGCAACTTGATTAGAATGATAATATTGAATTTGAAGCTCTTTTTGAGGAGAGAATGTATAGTTCTCCACAAAATCTACAACTGAAAGAATACAACTAGGTGGAAAATAAATTTTGGAATCACGAAACTATTTAGCTTGTCATCGTGCACCATGACAATGCTGGATATGTGGATAAATTATAGTACAAAACCCGGTCATAAAATCAAGGTAGGGAAATTCACTCTCCTTCAATACATTTTTTTTGGATTCATCTCCTATCTTTGTTCGGTATGTCTCATATTCAAATCTCTTTCACAAAACTGGCGTTACAAGATTAATATTCTCAATTTGCAATGGAAATTTATGTAAATCTCCATAATAACTGCATGCACTCTTTATACATTGTACTTTGAACTCATTTGAATCTTCTAATTTCTCACATAAAATAGACTTCACAAATTGTGTCGTACTTTCAGAGATGACCATATCTAAATTAAGTACTACCATAACATTTTTATAGGATTGCAAATATAGATGAAAATCAACATGATTTAAGCAACAACAAGTTTCACATACCTTATTTATGTGTACAAAGCAAGGGCAAAATCTCTCAAACATCCTTTGACATATTTTCACATCTGAAAATTCTTGCTTGAATGATTCAAACAATTCACTTTGTGTTGTATCTATAAAATATTTTGGGTGTGCAGTTTTCATACCGATCTCTTCATCTTTCATCTATATAGTATCCCTTCTATTAGAGGAAACACAAGAGTGAGCGGTCCAATATTCAATGACCTATCTTTTTACATCTTCAAAAATATTTTCTTTTCGAGGAAGTCTACAAATATTAACCCAATTCTTTTGAATATTTTCATATTACATATTTCTCTTCCAGATATATCTTTGAACAGTTCTTCTAGATACATTCAGTAAATCAGAAATTGCATGTAATTATTTTCTCTTTGTCAACCTCCTACTAGATAAAGTAGTCATTAATGCTCTACGTCCAACACTTAAATCAGCTCCTTGACTTGAGTTGTTAATGTCATTCAATGCATCTTGGAAATTTTCAATTATTGTTCAATTTACATTGTCTCCTAAGTTTTTATTGTTATCAACACCTAACAACTCCAAAATAGGAGTCATTTCTTTTTTCCTGAATAACCTGACAAATAATTGTGCTTTTCCAATTAGACTGTTACTTTGAAAATATTCATCCCAAATCTTTTTGCATTATTTTTTTTATTGTTCTTTGAGGTACCAATTCGTCAGATGAAAATTGACTAAAAAATGATTCCTCATTCATCTCCATGAAATTGCCCATATCAAAAGGTATATTTCCACCAATTTGTTCCTCTACTTGAATTGCATATTCTTGAACTTCAACAGGGTCATCTTGATTACGTTTTGTATAACCTTTCATATCGTCATCCCTTTTTTGATCAATTTTTTTTAATCTGTTTCTTTTATTCCCCATTGCACAAATTGTTCAAATTGAGAGCTTCGATTCACCTGCATACACAAAACCATATACTCTTGATAAAAAAATTAAAAATGATATTGATACTTGTTCAAAATTAATATTAAATAATGCTTTAATTAAAAATAAAAAAAATTAAAAAAATTAAAAAAAACTAAAATTATAAAAAATACAAACCTACTTGATAATTTTAATTCATAGTTGTCCTTTAATGCCAAAAAATACACCTTCAAACTATTAAAAAAATGATTTTCTTCAAAAAAAATTATTTTAACTCACAGTTTAGAAAGTTATGTATTTTTTATTTTAAAAAATGCTTTAATATATGAGATAAAGGGTCATGGTTGCATGGCGATCATGTTTGGTCGGCCTTAGTTTCGGCCAAACCAGGTCTGACTGAAACAGGTCAGGCCGAATGCATCAATGTGGCATCCCATGTGGCAACAACACAAGCAAAAAATGAGATTTTACAAAAAAAGGTGTGTTTGGAGGATTTTTGCCACATCATAACTCAGCTTGTTTAAAAATCTAAAAATACCCTTTTGTAGAGCTCAGAGTCTAGATTATGGTCATATAATTTTTATGGTGTTTTATTTATATATACTATATTGTAAGTTGAAAAAACTCCAAGTACACATTTTAACATTCAAGAACACGCTCGTTCAAAAAAATTAAAAAAAATAGCAAATCTTGTCAAAAAAATTTACAACTTATATTTAACACTAGAGGAAAGAGTCCTCTTCAAGAATATGTAATTTGTTTTGTATTTGGTTTAGATTTGCTAGGGAAAATGTGGAGGGAGAAAAAAATTGTTAATTTCACGTAACTCTAACTTTGAATAGTTATAACAGACAAAATATAGACCGAGAACCAATCTTTCTTTTTTTATGCACTAGCTATACATGTCATCTAAAACATATTCTAAAATCAGAGGAAAAAAGTATTATTTGCGTATATTTAGTTGGAGGGAACTAGACCTTACATTTTCAACATTTTTTGAGCAATTAAAAAATGGACATCAAAAATTAAAAAACTAGGTCAATGCTTATTCAAAAAAAATTTAAAAAATTATAGGCATAAACTACATCCAATTTTACACATTTCATTAGTTTACATCATTTTCAAATTCTAAACAAAAATGCCACTTTTATGTCGTTAAATTTTAACAGTTTTGCATGTCGTGGTCCTCTTCCTTTGTTAAAGTGTGACACAGGTTTGTACTTTTACCTTGATGCAAAACTCGGCTACCACGTTGTGCATGTTCTAGGCTGACAATTCTAAGGAAACTAAGAATGTTGAAGACCATAAGGAGATCTGCTCTAAGTTCCTCACAAAACATTGGGTGGCGATGATTCTTACCAGTGAATGGAAGAAGAAAAAGAATTAGGTTTGGTCCCTCTCTCTGGTTTTTTCATTTTTCTTGTCTTGGCCCTCACATCCCTATGGTGGTTTTCTTAGGTTTTCTTAGCTTACTCTAGACTTGTAAATTTATTACTATTGTTTATGACACTAAATGGTCTATGTTTAAAACTTGTTCAACTGCTTTGTTAGATACTATGAATGACTATGCTAGTTCTTTTATTTATAATATGATGGGTATTAAACTACTATTCTAGTTATCATGCACTACACCAATTATAGTTTAGTTGTTTTTTCTATATTTACTTTTCTAGTTTTTAATAGTGATGAGAGAGTGTCTGCCAACGTTTATCACCAGATGGTTAAAGTTTTTGATTAAGTAAAACAAGTTTTACAGGGTTCCTGAAACCTTAAATAGAGATGAAAAAATAACGGTACACCCAGTCTTAAACAAAATAGACACTAAAGATAGAACATGCCAACAAAGGCCAAAGAAAAAATAAATAAAGCTTCAAAAAAGCAAATAACAAAGGAGAAGCGAAAAAGACCAGGGACCCTCAAGATGAGTCCTTCATCAGGGTGGCCACCTTGGCCTCAAGAAGGTCCATATTAGCACCTAAATCCTTGATCTTCTGGAGCTCAATTACCATTTCATTATCCTTTTTCTTCTTAGTACTAGCTCTAGTTCTCTTGCCAGAACCCTGTTCAGTGTTCTAATCTTTCTCCACATCTATGTTGGCCACATCCGTCCCATCTAAATTTTCCTTTAGATTCTTGATGATAGTCTTAGTGTGTTCTTTAGAAGCTTTGAGGATATTATATCTCTGTTCTGCAATGTTTTATAGGGTAGCTTTGACCCTAATCATTTTGTCCTCCATTTTTTGAACTGTAGTGCTCAGATTCATCTGTTGAACTGCATTTCTATCGACTATGGCCTTGTATATACATTTAACCCTTTTTTAAGATCCTCCACTTGATCAAGCAATCTACAACACGATTCTTTACTAGGGATATGTAAAAGAAATACATGCTCTCAAAATTTATAGTAATGGCTTGATGATTCTTGTATTCAATCTTTGAGATAATCCATGACATAGTGAAACCTAGTATCCCAATATAACCAGCTAATCATGCACAAATAAGGTAGTTGAATAGTTTGACATAATGCCTTAATGGTAGTTTTTTGCTATATAAATTTATTAATAATGTAAATTTAAGAAACAACCCACTAATCGTACACAAATAAGGTAGGTAAATTATTTGACAGAATGTCTTAATAGTAAGGTTTTTCCATATACATATATTAAGAAGATAAATTTAAGAAAAAACCCACTAATCATGCACAAATAAGGTAGGTGAATTGTTTGAGAGAATGTCTTAATTTTAGGTTTGCACCATACACATTTATTAAAAAAATAAATTTAAGAAACAACCCACTAATCATGCACAAATAATATACGTTAATTTTTTAACACAATGCCTTAATATTAGGATTGCACCATATATATTCATTAAGAAAATAAATTTAAGAAATGACCCATTAATCATACCCAATTAAGGTAGGTGAATTATTTAACAAAATGCCTTGATAGTAGGTTTGTGTCATATAGATTTAGTAAGAAAATAAATTTAAGAAACTACTCACTAATCATGTGCAAATAAGGTAGGCAAATTGTTTTACAGAATGTCTTAATAGTAGATTTGTGCCATATACATTTAGTAAGAAAATAGATCTAAGAAGCAACCAACTAATCATGTGCAAATAAGGTAGGCGAATTGTTTTACACGATGTCTTAATAGTATATTTGTGCCATATACATTTAGTAAGAAAATAGATTTAAGAAGCAACCAACTTATCATGCACAAATAAAGCAGGTGAGTTGTTTGATAGAATGCCTTATGGTAGGTTTGCACCATATACATTTATTAAGAAAATAAACTTAAGAAACAATTCGCTAATCATACACAAATAAGATAGGTGAATTGTTTGACATAATGCCTTAAAAATAGATTCACTATATATACATTTATTAAGAAAACAAATTTAAAAAATGATTCACTAATAATATACAAATAAAGTAAAGTAGGTGAATTATTTGAATAAATGCCTTAATAATAGATTTGTGCCATATACATTTATTAAGAAAATAAATTTAAGAAACTTTTGATCACACTTCATTACTATAAATTTTCCAACCTTCCTAATGTTGTAATTGTGAAGTGGATGGATTGATTGTCATTGTAATTATTACCTCCTAAAGATATTCTAGCAGGAGTTGTGTAAACCATGACATATGCAAAGGCCTATGTTAAACAATAGGTACATATGTCTTTCATCAGTTAAGGAAGATGTGATTTGTAATGCACTGTATGGGATGGGATGCTTATCAGAAGGGTTCATTGATCAAATAAATAATGTACCTATAGTTGCAACTTCCTAATATTGAATTTTATTTTATATATATGAAGTTTATGGAGTAAATAATTAGTTTGTAGTTCATCCTGGCCCATATTTCTATATCATTCACCAACCTAATATGTGGAACATATTTAGATCACAAGAAAAGAACAAATCAAGTAGATATGAAAATATTTCAATCTCTATCTTTAAACAACGTAAGACATAATTGAAAATAACATGAACTCAAAAATGAAATGAAACCATCGTGAAGCATATAAGGAAGGTAATAATTCTTAGACATTGCATCCATACACTTTGACAAAATGCCCTGAGGAAATAGTGAGAAATGAAAAAAACATAATTGTTGAAAAAATTCTTTGGAACACCCATGCAAATGCAATTGATAGGTGTAAACCCTCAATTTTAACGACTCTCATCCCTACCTACAATAAGAGCCTCGCAACTTTTTTTTTCCTTTGATGTTACACATAAAATGCTTGGGGTGGACTTGTATTCAATGAAGATGAATACACAAAACCCTTCAATTATTTTACAAATTAGATTGAGGGAAAGGATTTAAGCACTTTAAGTACTTTAATTATTATGATTAATTAGTATATTAAAAAATAAAATTTCTCAATCAATTCTAATTACGCCAAAGGTGTTTCTTATCTGAGAAGGTCGACCGGATATTGATCATCGGATATTTACCATCGATGGTTAAAACCATCCTCAAACGCTGCAAGATGATTGAAATCATCTGGGCCATACATGTTTTTCTTTTGTTATCAACTATTCACATCATTTCATTTGTCAACATCAATCTCCTTTGTTCCAAGCAGTGTGCGATCAAGCCAGATGGTCAAACTTAGCTCGTAGGCATCCACATGACAGTACTAGCAACCCCACAATTGGAAATTGATAGCCCCGATCATTAATACCCAAATACAGTTGTTGACGTTGTTAACCCAAAATCATTATGCTTATTGGTGCCAGCAAGAAGTTGAGTCCACTTTTTGGGCAAAAAGTGGAAGTGTTTTCTATTTTTTTCAAATTTGCTATCAATTTATATCAAAATTTGAGGCACTTAGAGATTGAATATAAAAACACTTCACTATTAGAAAATGTTGAGCTTGGAGTCTACTTTTTAAATATGTAATTTATTTAATTAATACCCACATGGTACAAAGTTTTTTTTAGCAGGCATGTTTAAAAACTACTTTTTTCAAAATGCCTCTTTCAGGACCATACCACACGTCTACGACCACCATATTTTTACATATAGAAATTAAGTTTTGTGAATCCTTCTAGGGAAAGATACCTAAGACACCAAAGATTGAAGAGAATATTTTTTTCTTTTTTTTCATTGAATAGTTTTTTTTAATTAATTTTTAATTGGCTATAAAATATATTTTTGAAACCTTTGGTGTACGACCACCATAATTTGATGAAAAATTCAAATTTTTTCAATTTTTTTTTATCTATAAGGAAATTCTATGTAGATTGATGTCATATAAATTATTTTAAAAAAATATATAAAAAAAAAAGTTATTAAAGTTTTAGTGAACCTTACTATTTTAAGTTTAGGTACCACTTTTGATTAATAAATATTGTAAAAATAGTAAAATTGATCATATCAGTATAAAATTTATATTTTAGAAATCTAGACAGTAAGTTCTCTAATGGGTTTTTATTTCATCAAAAAATTTGATAAGGAAGACCCTCAAAAAATTATGGCAAGACAACAATCTAGTATTCAAATGCCTTAGCCATTATTTTGGAGGTCCAAGCATAGGCTTGGTCTTACCAAGCCTATCTCAAACTAAAATCTAATGCAAAGGGTGGCTTTGTAAATTCTAAATTTAAAAAATGGGCACACGTTTAAAAATGTGTACGCATTTCTTAAATATAATAAATTGACAAAAAAATAGGTTTCAATAAAAAAATAAAAAATAAAAAATTTAAAAAATGGGCACCCATTTTTTGGATTTTGGATCAAGTTTCAGAGCCTAAGACAGGTGCCCATTTTTTCAAAATGGGTTCCTGTTTCTAGCGGCATTGTTTCAAGTCCACAAGACTTCCGCCAAATTGGCACCCAACATCTTGCACTTACCCTTATATTGCATCTACGTTCAACTTTCCTACACAAATTTTAGGATAATTGTCAAATTTCCATCCAAGGTTCAATATAGGAACTAGTGATAAAAATAGTGGAAAAATTCAATTATGACCAGTAATAGATAGGAACATAAATTTAAACACCAAAATTTGTCGATGTGAAAAACCCAATGAGAATCAACTTCAAAACAATTAATTTATACAAAATAATCTATCTATATATTAGTTTCAATAGGCAAAAAAATTATGACATTAATTTTCCATTAGTATGCAAACAATACTTTCGGTAAGTCTACACTGAAAGACAGGAGAAGAGCAAACTGAAAATTAGATGATAGAGATCACCAAAGATGACTAAGTACAAAGAAGACCGACAACACAACCTAGTGTGTAAACATAAATTGCAAGACAAAGAGGAACCTGACATGCGTGCAAGATATAGTGTAGACCGACAAGACAGTTTAATTGCAACTGATAGAACAAAACTAAAGGATAGTCAAGCATGACCAACAATCAAAACCGAAAGTTAGTTGCAACCCTCAAAAAGTGGATCTAACTTCCACGTCAGATAAAGAAGGTATATTCTATTTATAGGATATTTATTTGTTTTAAATCCATTTCTTTAGGAACAAGATACATGAATGTAAGTGCTTTAATCAGTTTAACTGATTTAAAACACATAGACTAGGAGATCTAGGTACAAGTTGTAAGCCTAATCCTAGAGTTAACATTGTTTTTATCAAAACTTGATAATGTCAATCCATCTTATAAATAGATGATGCAATCAGTCATTATACATGGATGTGAGAATAGAAAAGAGAGAGGAGAACATGAATGAAACATATGAGCACATTTAGATTGAGAGTTTTCAAGAACAAGAACAACAAAAGGAAGATTTGGTTATCAGAACCAAGAATAGAGGAAACTGAGAATTAGAGGTATTATTCAATCACAATTAGGTGATAATATTTTTCATGTAAACTAAATTGGATATGTATTAGCAATAGTATATTTCATTTACCAGGTCAATTTGGAATTTTCTATCATTAGAACAAGTGGAGAAAATTGTAAAAATCCTTTCAAGGAAGGTGGATTTAAGAGTCCAACAACAAATCTCTTAACTGAGTGCACACTTAACAATGTAGCTAAGTCTCTTAACAGAGTAGACTTTAATAGGTCTCCACCAATAGTCTTAACAGGGTAGATCCTCAAAAGTGATAAAATTGTAAGCCTTAACCGGTCCCTCCAATCTGTATATAGTGAAGATTTTGTGGGTGCCATCCCCACCACTATTTTTACTTCCTAACAGGAGTTTTCTGCGATATCATATCTTGTGTTATGTGTCAGTTACTTTCATAAATGTTTCTATGAATGATTCACATGTATGTTAATGTTATGAATCGATATAACTCACATCAAGATAGTATAGATCAGATTGAATGGATATACAATTAATTACAAAGGTTAATTGATTAAAGGATACAAAAGTTTTAGAGGTGCTGATTCACCCCTCCCCTCTCAGTACATACTTCCCATTAATCCCAATAATTGGTATCAGAGTTGAGTCTCTTCTTGGAAAGCTTAAAGGCTTAAGAGAAAATATCATACAATGGAGAATTATAGACTTGATAAGAATATTGAGAATAAGAAGCTTGAAATTAAGATGTTCTATGAATAGTATAAAGAAGCAAGAATCAATATGAGATAGTTTCTAGATGAAAGAAAGAGTATGGAATCTCACTATAATGAGATAGATTATCATGAGGAAGAGATACCAGATTTATTTGAGTCTTCAAGATCAACTACAAGCAAAGCATCAGATACATCAAAAGAAAACACCACAAGCCTAACTGAAATCAATCTACATCTAGCTGGACAAGTTAAATCTTAGCAAATTGGTCAAGAGACACAAATGGTAAGGATGATTGATGTCATGAACAATGCTAGGCAAGATGAACAAGAAAGAACACTATCTATTGATGATAGGAGAAAGATCACATAAAAGCTACAAGAAAAAGAGTCTGAAATACAAAGACTTACAGAGCATCACCATGAGATCACTAATTAGATTATTCTTATGAGTCAAGAAGAAAACAAAATAAATTTTGAACTCATTGAAAGAATAGAAGTTATTGGTGAACTGAGGGATGAGAATGAAAAGTTAAAACATGAAATAAGAATTCAACAACATAATGGAATTATCAAAAAGGCTAAAGAAAGCAATAAAAGAATGGATGATTTTCTTGAAGGACAACGAAGAGTCAACAATAAAAATGGTCTAGGTTTTACCGAGAATGGAGAATCATCAAATCAAAATAATCCAAAGAATGTATATGAAAATCCAAGACCAAGAAAGGTAACATGCAATCACTATGGAAAGAAAGGTCATACATCAAATGTATGCAGGGGAAAAATGAAAGGTATTCCTAAATCTACATCTTTATTCATAGGATTTTTTTATAAATGTAACAAGAAAGGTCATAAAGCATATGAATGTAAGTCTGAGATGAAACAACCAAAAAAGGAAACCTACATGGACAAGTATTGTCCTACTTGAAAAATGAATGAGGACACAACTCTTAAATGCTGGAAAAATAAAAGACAAGCATGGAAGCCTAAAGCTCAAGAAACTCTCTTTCAACTGAACAAAGTCAATAATCAGTATGTATGGGACTACAATACTTGGACAAATTGTACAACATGTGGAAGATATGGTCACATTTCTGCAAACTATATGAGATAGTGGACTAGAAAGCATAGAGGCTGGACTAATCCCATAATGGCATACTTACACTATCATAAAAGTGGTCATCTCAAGGAAGACTGCAGAGACCGAATGATAGAGACAAGCACATATCCCAATGGAAGTACCATTAAAGATATTTAGAGGGCTAAAGAAAGAATGTGGAGAAAATCTTCAAACAATGATGAAGCTAGACCAAGCAATGCAAATGGTGAGATCCCATCCAATGGATCCGGTGACATCACCACCCCCACCTAAAGCAGAACAAGTAAGTATGGAACTGCATTACCCCAAGTTATTATTTTACATCAGTTCCATAATATGTTGATATAATGCCAAATTAGCATAAGAAAAGATACATTATAGTACTACTTGTTAAAAAATTGTTATAACTATGATTTCGGGCATATATACTGAAACTCGTCAGTATACACTCAAAGCTATGACAACCTACACTTACTGAGATGCGTCGGTTAAACATAAGAAAGAAAAGTTTCTAAGTGAAAACCGAGGCTCATCAGTAATAAAGAAAAGTGAACAAGTTGTCTACGATACGAAAACCCATCAGTAAAGGCAAATGAAATATCAACTGCTTTGAAACATTATGAGTGTCACCAAAGGAAAGTAAAGTCTTCATCGACGAACTCCATATACATACACCGAGGAGTTGGTAAGAATTTATGAGACATGGTTAGGTAATCAACTATAAATAGGGAATCTAAACAACTCATTTGTTCACGACACCCAAAGCAGAGCAACCAAAGTGATTTTTTGAGAAAAGAGTGAAGGAATCATAGAGTGACCACAACTCAACACCCAGCACTCCAAAGCACTTCAGAGATATTTTCTATAGTAAACAGTAAGTTACAAAGAACTGACAACTCTATTCTTACGCATTTTAGAGGAAGCCCTAAATTTATGAAAATGGCATCGACTTCAAGAACCTTTAAATCTAAGAGCACAAAGAAGGATGAGTTTAGGATCATAAATAATTTGGCATGTGAGGAAACTAATTATAAGATCCATCCTGAGGCTTCCTCACAACTTGATGACGTTGAAGCATTTTTACGCATCCCACCTAGGGTTTTACTCATGGAAGACGTTTGATCTTTCATACACTACAAGAATGCAGAGATAGGAACTTTAGAGGTTAAAGAAGCTTATAGGAAGTTGTGCAATGAAGATGGAACACAAGCATATTGAAGTAAAAGGGCTCACCAATGCCCTAATGTTCTTGAAAGTCTTCAATACCGAATGGATTTGGTTAGTGCTAAGCCGAATAAACAACAATAAGTAATAGTTGGATGAACCGAAGGCAATAACCTGAGATGTCATCCATGCGGTCACCAGTTACCCCATAATTGAGAAAGTAAAGGCACTAAAGCATTCACCGAGGGCTGAGACTAAGAAGATAATAGGAGCCAAATGGGATGGCAGAGGATTGAATGTTACCATAATAACTGATGATGAGATCAAATTTGGTGCATGTGTTCTGGGCTATAAATTCTTCCAAGCTAGAAGATTGAACAACAGAGCATCAAGTGCAGTAGATACAACATATAAGATTGTGAAGAAGGGTACACAATTAGACTTATCAGAGCTACTCCTGAATCAGTTGAAAGATAACCTAGAGACTATCAACAATGTGAAGTCAAAAAAATGTAATTTTGGCTCACTAATAATGTGTATCTTCTTTTATTTTCAAGAAAAATTCCCATCAATAGGAGATGTAAAATGGGACAACACCAAACTGGTCACCATGTAGATCAGTGAGCACATAGCTACACTGGGAGATGACTTTGAGACAGTCATGTATGAATACTTCAATGTATTCAAAGATCGAATGTAAAAGAGGGTAAGAATCCCTAAGAAACTCATTGAAAAGTATAAGGATAAGATATGCTTCATGGTTGATACAGACAATACATATATCAAACCTGTTCTACCAAGGACAACATGGTTACAACCATTGGACTATGAAATAAACATTGATCTTCCAACTAAGGCAATTGATGCCTTGATCAATGAGCCTTTGGATAAGAAACAATCCAGGTTTGACACATATGATGAGGACAAGACAAGAATAAAATCTGGCCTATTTGTTATAAAGGTAGTCAAGAAGAAGGAAAAAATGGTATATAATCTCAAGAATATTCTATCAACAACTAAGGAAGAAGTTGAACAAGATGAAGAAGTTGAACAGGAGGAAGAAACCGAAGAACAATTATTTGTTAGGAAAGATGAAGAAAAGAATGACTTTGGGGAAACAAAGCTAGATTCACCACCTCCTCCACCAACTAAAAGGCCAAGCACAATAGCTTCTTCTAGGAAAAGAAGCCAAATATCAAAGGATTCTACCCGTTCACCTTTAAAGAAATGAAGAGTCAAGACTTACAAGAGGAAAGCTGTCACACCAAAGAGAGGACCAAAAAAAAGAGGTAGAAAGCTCATCAGAACTTGAGAGGACATTGAAGATACCGAGTAGGATGAATCTATAGAGGCAGAAAGTGTCAAGGTAAAAGAACCTGAATCTATTGATGATATTTATGTATATATCACAAATTCTGGATCATCTACAGATCCAAACATTAGAAAATGGATGAAACTAAATCTAGAAGATCAAAATAAAATTGAGGATGCAAGCATAGCTAAAATGTACAACTTCAAATTTGTACCAATGCAATTTTAAGGTAGTTATGTACCCAGAGAACTATTGGACATACTTTACTCCTGGTGGACATTTTCTTTGAAAAATGAGAAATAAATAAGAGAAAGAGTAGTTGCTACTCTCATGCCATCTAAATCTAAGAAGGAAGAAATAGATGAAATGATGGAGAAGCACAAAAGAGAGTTCTCACCAAAGCTAAGAGCATATAAATTTCTTGAAGGAAGGTTAATAGAACTAGAACATGAATGCCACAAGAAATGGTGCAAGATTATGAATAGACCTACTGAAGAGGTAAGGCCCGATAAAGACCTTCAACAACAAGATGTTCACAAGGTAACTCAAGATGACACATCTATTGAGTTAGACAAAGAAGAAAATGATACAAAAAGCAACAAGAATGTAGATGTTGCCGATGAATCATGGGAAGACACCACAAATGAAAACATTACAGATACTAATGTCATTAACATTACCGATTACCCAACAGAGGAAATAAGAAAAGATGAATATGCCACTGCTGAAAAAAAGGACAAAACTGATGAGCAAGACACAACAATTGATACTACACAGGTGAACATTCTAGGAAATATGCCAATATTGATGTAGGCTATCAATATCATGCAATAATAAAGAAAGTAACCTGAAAAGGAAAATCCCAAGGATGCAGGGGAAGAAGCAAAGAAAGATAACACTGATGGTCAGAAAGACATCGGAGCCATTCAAGATGTAACCGATATTGATAAGGTTACTGAAGGAGATAAAGATAAGGATGCAGATACACAAGAAAAGAATGTAGAAACAAAGACTGATCAAACAAAGGACACTGATGAGAGAGACAAACCTAAAGATGGTACTCCTGAGGAAACTAACAAGCATGCTACTGATGATGAGAAGGTGAATGTGGAGACACTAGTAGAATTTGGCAAATAAATGACTAAGTGACTAAAAATTTTAGTCACGTGACTAAAAGTTTTAGTTACATGACCAAAACTGATCATATTTGGTAAATAAATGACTAAATAAATGACCAAT
>MU223445.1:63776-110166 GCA_018584345.1 Thuja plicata | reverse complement strand
AATAAATGACTAGATTAACCAAATATACGACCAAATATATGACTAAATAAATGACTAGATTAACCAAATATACGACCAAATAAATGACTAAATAAACTACTAAATTAATGACTAAATTAACCAAATACACAACCAAATATATGACCAAGTATATGACTAAATAAATGACTAAATTAACGACTAAATAATTAAATAAATGACTAAATTAATGACCAAATCAATGACCAAATTAATGACTAAATTAATGACCAAATAAACTACCAAATGACCAAATAAATTACTAAATATATGACCAAATCAATGACCAAATAAATGACTAAAATAGTTTATTCATAAATTTGGTCACGAGATAAATGACTGGCAATAAACTACCAGTGGTCACGTGACCAGATTTGATCATTTATCTATAATTTTTGGTAGTTTATTTGGTCATATATTGCTATTTTTGTACTAGTGAGATGTGTGCAAACATGTGACAAGCTAAAACCAACACCAAGTAGTAGAAAGAAGCACATCAGGTCACTTCATCAAGCATTACTGAGAAAGCAAAAAAATTAGCAATGGTTCTACATTCTAGTGAATCACAAAAGAAGAAGAACAAGAACAAGAACAAGAACAAGAACAAGTTAGAGGTCACATTAGATGAAGTTATTGTTATACCAAAGTGTGATCCATCTACACTTGATTTTGAAGAACTATAGGAATATGGAGAAATATGCCAAAGGAAGGCATTGTAGGAGAAGCTAAAGAAACAACACAGAGACTCCATGGTACTAGAGACAACTAGAGATATCTTATAGAAAATTATACCTGATGTTGATATTGATCAAATTAAACAAAGAAATAATTTATCAATTAGCTACTCTAACCGAAGAAATAACAACTCAGAGTATTGATGCTGAGAAAGACATAGAGGAAAGAGCAAAGTTGAAGTACCAAAAAACCCTCATTGAGAATATCAGGCAAGAAGTGGCTGTAAATAAGGTAAAGCTATCAAAATTCATAACTGAATTAGACCCAATAATATCTGAAGCTATAAACTTGATTCAAAAATTGAGCACAATAGAAAAATTCACTAAAGATAATAATGACAATATAGCAAAGCTAGATGCAGATCTAGCAAATAGTGCTAGTAGCTTAACCACTGATGGAGACAATGCAGTTAAGCTACATTATGAGATCATAGAAATTAAAAGGTTAAGGCATGAGCTATGAGAGGTAGAAACACACTTTAGGGAAGAAGTAAATGATCTCCAAGCTCAACTTCTACCGAACCTAACATTGCTCCAACAACATATCAGTTCAGCAAGGCAACTAATAGGAACACTCGAGATGTCTATAGAAGACATCTATGATATGCACTCAAAGATCACACTTGAGAACATGGCTCTGGAGAACCTCAAAGAACAATGTGAGAAAATGATGGAAGACAAGAAGTCTTCACATTCCCATATTTTTGATAAGCTCTAAGGTAAAGACCTTTTCCCTTAATATCAAATAAAGGGGGAAATGATATGAGTACAAAATTATAAAAAAAAAGGGAAAATGATGATATGTACATTCATTCATTCAGATGGGAAAATGGTAAATATGATATGTATATGGTATAGTTATAAAGGGAAAATGATATGTAAAAGGAAAAGATATCATATGTATAGTTATAGCGACATATACATAGGGGGAGTCATTAAATGACTAAGGACTATGTATGTTTTATATACTTAATATTTTGTTAGTATTTTGCACATATCAGTTTTTGATACTAATGTCAAAGGCAGAGATTGATGACATTAATTTTCTATTATTATGCAAACAACACTTTTGGTAAGCCTACACCCAAAGATAGGACAAGAGAAAATTGAAAATCAGATGATAGAGATCACTGAAGATGACTAAGTACAAAGAAGACCGACAACACAACTTAGTGTGTAAACCTAAATTGCACGACAGAAAGACAAAGAGGAACCTAACATGAAGGATATAGTGTAGACCGACAAGACAATTTAAGTGTAATTGACAGAACAAAACCAAAGGACAGTCAAGCATGACCGATAGTCAGAACCGAAAGTTAGTTGCAGCCCACAAAAAGGGGATCTGACTTCCACGTCAGATAAAGAAAGTGTATTCTGTTTATAGGATATTTATTTGTTTTAAATCCATTTCTTTAAGAACAAGATACATGAATCTAAGTGCTTAAATCAGTCTAACTAATTTAAAACACATATACTAGGAGATCTAGGTGCAAGTTGTAAACCTGATCTTAGAGTTAACATCATTTTTATCAAAACTTGATGATTCAATAATTCATTATACATGGATGTTCGAATAGGAAAGAGAGAGGAGAAAATGAATGAAACAGTTGAGAACATCTAATGGATTAGATTGAGAGTTTTCAAGAAAAAGAACAACAAAAGGAGGATTTGGTTATCAAAACCAAGAACAGAGGAAACCGAGAATTAGAGGTATTATTCAATCACAATTAGGTGATAATATTTTTCATGTAAACTAAATTGGATCTGTATCAGAAATAGTAGATTGCATTTACCATGTCAATTTGTAATTTTCTATCATTCTAACAAGTGGGGCAAAGTGTAAAAATCCTTTCAAGGAAGGTGGATTTAACAGTCCAACAAAAAATCTCTTAACCAAGTGTACACTTAATAGTGTAGCTAAAGCTCTTAACAGAGTAGAATTTAACAGGTCTCCATCGATACTCTTAACAGGGTAGATCATCATAAGTGATCAAATTGTAAGTCTTAACTAGCTCCTTCCAATTCGCAGATAGTGAAGATTTTGTGAGTACCATCCCCACTATAGTTTTTACTTCCTAATAGGAGTTTTTTGTGATATCGTATCTTGTGCTATGTGTCAATTACTTTCATAAATGTTTCTATGAATGATTCACATGTATGTTAATGTTATGAATTGACATAACTCACATCAAGATAGTATAGATCAGATTGAATGGATATACAATTGATTACAAAGGTTAACTGATTAAAGGATGCTAAAGTTTTAGAGGTACTGATTCACCCATCCCCTCTTAGTACATACTTCCAATTAATCCCCAAAAAAAAATTCAATGATGTATCTAACTAACTTTTTCAATCATGTTCATGCAGAGGTAAATCTTAACTTTTATTATTAATTTTCAAAGTCTCTATGATACACAAATAATTGATTCAATTCATCATGTCTGTTTAACTTCATCCAAATTAGAAGTATTGTACAATGATAAGATGAAAAGCCTCCCAAATGGGAGGTCTTAAATTCAAAGCCGCATAAGTCAATATAAAAGAATAAATTAGAAGCATCATAAAGATTTTTAAGAATTAATTCATTCATCAAATTCATTAAATTAATGACGAGTGATGGAATGAGCGTGAATGTTTCTTGGATTTAACCATGTAAGCCTTTATGTGTCAAGAGAAATAATAAAGGATGGAGAGAGTAGCAAGAGAGAAAGTAGACAAACAAGTCCATGAAAGAAGCTAACCAAAGGATGTGTACAAAATGGTGAGCCAAATGATCTTTTGCAACTCACAATAGCTAATACAATAGATTGGATTGAGTGAAATGATAGATGTTGTGTTTTACACTATTTTAGATGTCTCCCATTTCTATTTGAGTTTTTTGATAGCTTCTACTTTGATCTATTTCCTATGAAACAAAAGGAAATTCTACATTTTTGGGGGGCTAATCTGTTGGATTCTAGAGGTCAAACCAAGGTTTTTGCAACCTTTTAAGTGGAACTATTGGATGTAAGCTAAAATTTATTTTCATTTTCATCACATTTCTACACACATATGCAAGAATGTTGAAATTAAGATAAGACACATGGAATCTTTGCATGTTCAGCTGAGAGTGCTTTTAACACCTAGAGGAAGTATAAAATAACCAATTTCCTTGTCTTGTGAAACCAAAATATTAGTCGATTAGTGGAGAAGTGTTGAAGAGATGTGTGTTCTCTTCCATCGAATACCCACAATTTTTTCTTGACATTCTGCAACCCAGACAAAGGCCAATAACATAATGCCAAAAAAATTGAATTAATAATTGCATTACAAAATATGTTATTTCACAAATAGAAGTAATAATGAAAAGCAATTCATGAAAAACTGTTGAATTCTGGTGGGTTGAATCTCTGCTCACATTTAAGCTCCTTGATATTTATCCCTTCTCTTCTATTGAAGCTTGTGTTTCCTTCCTGACAATCTTCCATAGCCAAATCCAGACCCAATGAGATTGGGGAAAAACATTTGAAAGATTTTTTTTAATAATATTCACCTTAAAAAACATGTAACTTCATTAAAGGAAGACACAATATAAATGTGAATTTGGAAAATACTAAAATTTGATTGGTTGTTGGCATTTAGTTAAATAATTTTTTAAAGGATATGCACTAAATAAAATGAGTGAGGAATCCCTTCAATGTTGTTCTCAAATACAATTAGTAGGTATCAAGCCAAATCCAACAACATTTATGTTTCAATCCTTGCAATTAAATGTATCATTGATTTAAATCTATCACTTGTCATCAATGCTTGCTCATAGATGGTTCAATTTCTATGTGTAAAATTCCATCGATAAAGGTAAAATTTTGATAGCCAAAAATATTATGACATCAATGAAACAAAGTGAAAACTTAAAAAACTTCAACAATTCCATCCATCCCTACCTGTTTTAAAAAATACTTTCAAATTGTTTCTAGACATTCTCATAATGTAATGTTCCAAACGTTTACACAAGATATTATTTTAACTAATATTGGACAAAAATTTTTTTTGCATAGAAAGTGACATTACACACCAATGAACATACAAGAAGTCATGACCACCACAACACCAGAATGATACAAAAAATGACATCACCAATGTGTCAAGATTGTTGGCACAAAGTAAAGACCTTCAGTTATCATGTGAAAGACCATTGTTACCAAAAATAGCATCATTTTATAAATAGGCTATCAATTGAACTCATATGTAACATAAAGGTATGCAATTAATATATATATAAATCCTATTTAACCTTCCAATCGTCATTGACATACCCATTGCACACTAAGGTGTAATTGCTAGTATTTATTCTACATGTAAAAGAGAGCTAGAGATATAGATATGAACATGCTAAGGAGTAATTATTTATATGAATTTTCATGATTACTTTGATAGACAGATATTTGCACCGAATTGTGAACCAAAAAAGGGGGGTATAAGTGGACACATTTTTTTTCTGAAATAGGGTAAACCTGAAATTGGAATAGACGTTTGATGGTCATGCACTCAAAATAAGAAGATGTGTAAAAAATAAAAATTGTATCACTCTGAATCTAGTTTCTAAAATACTAATTTTTTTAAAAAATTGATAATATTAAGAGGGTCAAACCTTGGGTACACAAACACATGATCCTAATTTTTTCAGAAAAAAACATAACATAGTTGTTTCCATGCAATGTACAAAATATATAGTTATATTTAGTATTTTTCAAATTCCTTTGGTAGGATGATAGGTAAGAGTGAGATCTAGAAGTTGTGTATTTTTTTGTAATTTTCAAATGACTATTTTTTTCTGTGATTTTTTGAAGAGACCGCATCTTGAAAATTTGGTACCTGTTTGTGCGTTGGGCATAACTTCCATCAGAATAATTGAAAATGAATACTTTTTTTTAAATAGTATAGAATTAGATGTAGAACAATAATATGTAATTTGGTTAGGTATATCAAAATTTATTAAAAAAATGGTATACATATGTCTGTGAGAACTGTCAAGACACTGGTAAAGAAAATTAAAGTTTACTATGCTAATGTTGTCCAAAAATAGAAAAATTTATATGGTTAGAAAGCTAAGAAGACGTATGAGATTATGGTGAAAATTATAGAGCTACCCTGTTGACAAATTGCAAACTTAATGAAGATAAAGTCAAGAATTCATCTTACAGGATGAAAAAATGTCTAAAAGAACAAAAATGGAGGGAAAATGAGCCTCCAAGCCTTTGGGTTATTTTACAAGCCTTTTCCCAAGCCAAAATCAAATAGGGTTTCAAAATTTCAAATAACCCGATAGGGTTCTGAAAAGAAAAAAAAACTTTCTAACTCTGACATAACCCGATCGGGTTCTGGAGAATAAAATGAAGAAGTAAAAAGTATGCTCTCTCTCTCTCTCTCTCTCTCTCTCTCTCTCTCTCTCCTTTGTTCATAGTTTTTCAAAACTCGATTGGGTTCTGAGGAATTAGGAACATTGAGCCTTTATGTTCTCATAACCCGATCAAGTTTTGTTGAATTAGGAATGTTGCTTGCTTCAACAGTCTAAAAGTAGTCAATGCAAGTTGTCCCAAGGTCCCACTTCTGATTTTATGTTATTTTACATGAGTAATAGTCGGGTCTGCACTTTTTTGCATGTTTTTTCTTTACAATGATTGAATTGTGTTGTTTATTGGTGTTTTTGATGTAACTTTATCATTGTAAGTTCACATTTCAATAAAATGATTGATTTGTTCTTATTTTTTGGATTTTATTTTCACATGTTATTCTATGTTCATGATATTATTCATAGGGTCCATTCAATACGAACAATGGGAAAAAAAAAAAGAGGAACAATTGAAGAACCAGAGACAGAAAAGGAAAGACAAAGGGAGTGCATGAGGAGAATACGACAAGGTACGTGATAAAACTAATTCATCTAATTCACAATTTAAATTCGATTTCATTAATGAACAAAATGCACATAATAAAAATGAAAATGTACAACATACACCAATTTAAATGACGGAGATAAATGCACCTAATTCATCCAATGCACCATTTCAATTTGATAACATTAATGAACAAAATGCCCATAATGAAAATGAAAATATTCAACATACACCAATTCAAATGATGGGGATAAATGCACCTAATTCATCTAATGAAAATGTAGAGCATGCAACTTTGTTAACACCTCCTAGAATAATTTTTAGAAAACCAAAGTTTCTAAATGACATTGATGAAAATATTTTAAGGCCAATGCATGATAAAATGTCAAAAATAAATCATAGAAGAATTGTTAAAAATATTTGGAATAACTATTTTAAAAAATAAAATCAAAGTGGAAGATGTCAAGTAGTTGTTGAAATGATTAAGAATCTGAAATTTAGAGAGACAATGATAATTGTGGGGTTGAGAACATCTGAAAATAGTACTGGTGAGAAATATATTCAATGTATACCAAGCCATTGGTTCAAAATCATGCACTAAAGATGCTTATGTTACTTGACGTGTCCTCACATCAACTATAATGGGAAAGAAAATGAAAAAATTGTGTATAGTAAGAAAACCAAGAAATTCATTAAGGATAGGTAGATCAACATTACATAGAATCTTACACAGGCAAGACAAAGTTGAGGATCCAAACAATATTTCACTTTGGTCATTCTCGGGTAGACTACCATGTAAGGACAAGGTTTTTGTTGATGCATTAAGAACATTAATTGAAAAGTTTTGGCATGACAACACAAGGGTTTCACCCAACAAAAGAGACATTGTTAGGAGGATAATCAGATCTACAAATCGTATGCCACATACAAAACACTTTTTGGATATGACACAAACACAATTTTATGAAAGATTCCTCCAAAGATTTTTTGAATGGGAAAACTCTTTTATGTCAAGATTAATCATGCGCGTACCACATGTTGGTTCAGGGTACATATTGAATTTTCCATGTATTATAATATATATCATCATGTTTGTTATACTTTTCATATTAACACTATTTTTTAGGAATGTGGTCTTCAAGCACCTCCTATGTCATCAAGAGATTTTATGTCAAGTGTATTATGCAATCAAGATGATGGTTTCATTTATTATAAGATGATGTGTTTGAATGGATCTTATAGTGTATTTTGTGGTATGAGAAAGTTGTGAATATGTCACCATCTAGAGATTATAAAAGAGATTTGAAATACACTAGTTTCTTTTGGAAAATACAAGACAGTAACTTATGGTCTAAAAGATGGAAAAAAAACTTAAGAGGTGTGAGTTAGTGAAAAATGATATATGCGTAGCTGATTTTTTGAAGATTTTTCAAGAGAAACTAGTTTATGATTACATACATCATTCACATAGAGCTAGGTGGTTGGATGAGAAATTTAAGATATGTAAGGACACTTTTCCCCTTGGTACTATTGTCTTCATTTTTGATTTTGCTGAGAGTTATACACTTAAACCTCAGAATGATGTGCAAGCATTGTATTACTATTGTATACAAGTGATGATCTTTGTACATATAGCATTCTTGCATGCACATGATAGCACAAAAAAAGATAGAAAGGTTTTAAGAGAGTATCACTTCTAAATCAGTGACAATCACACACATTCATCAGAGTTTGTGCAAGGTTGCTTTAAATTTTTCTATGATAATTGAAGGGAAAGAGGTATTGAGTACAACCAACACATAATATGGTCAGAAAATTGCACCTCAAAATTCAAGATTGCAAGGATGTTCTATTGGTTGAGTAGGATGCGTGTGACAAGTGGCGTTCAACATTTTTGGAATTTCACTGAGGTGGGGCATGGAAAAGGTGAGCATGATGGTGCAAGTGTATGTGTAAAAAGAGCTCTTTCCAGAGAGGAATTGAAGTATGAAGGTGGTGTAGAGAACTAATAACTGCAGAAACAATTATGCAATGGTGAAACTCTATGATGGGAATAGGTGATAAAGGTAAGTCTATGGTTAATAGATTTTTTTGGTTGATATGTGAGTCTAACATTGAAAACTATCTAGATTTTTGTACACTTACAGGATCAAGTGACATGCACTCATTTAGAAGTTCAAATGCAGTATCACTGGGTATTTATACTAGAATAATGACATGTTTTTTCTTGTCTTGTATGAATTTTGCGTGGGAGGAATGTAAATCAAAAGATTGGTTTGACAAATAGTCTTATATACCTTTGCAACCGCTTGATACATATCAACTTCCTAGAAAACTACAATTGAGCCAGTTTGGAGCATCAACAGATTTTGATCACATATCTGACCTAGTTGAATGAGGTAATTTCTCAATTTATTCTTCATTTTTAGATGAACTCTTTTGAACCTAATTAAACTCATTTTATTAGGTGGTTATGTGTTTAGGGCATTAACTTATCCCTCTGTAAATTGCAGGTCATGTATATGGACTTTTTTGCAGATGAGAACAATGAGGAAGGGACTGATTAATTTTTGTGTCATTGTATTGAAGGAAAAAAAAAATTGACAAATATAGTCATTGATGGAGAGGGTATGGAGTACCCAATAGGATCTGTTATTGTGACAGGGACATGGCTTACAAGGTATGCTATCAAAATATAATATGTTCTTGTTTGATGACTTTGATACCTCTTACCATCATTCTATTGCACTTTATATGTTGAATTTTGTATTAAGCAATGTAGGTACCCTATCCAAAAATCCAAGAAGTGGTTGTTTGAGGACTATGAGACAAATAGACATATTTTGCATTACTCAAACCTTCTTTTTGAAACAAATATTGAATTGATAAAGTATGCTGGTAGACCTCGTAAGAAGAATTTATGGAAACTTTGTGAATATAAAAATGAGGCAAAACATGACACAATAAGGGTTAGAGCTCATCCAGAAGGTTCAATCAATTAGTTTTGGGCCATCATGAAGAATCATTCTACAAAATGGTAGAATTATTTTGACAATTTTGTATAGAAATTTTGCGAAACAATCTAAATTCACTTTTTTGTAAATATAAATGACTATGAAGTGGCTACATGCATATTTGGAAACCACATTTTGTATATTGAAAGAAGATCAAATTGTATATAAAAGTGGCCATGGGTTGATTTGTACATACCAAGGGGACACATTTTGCATAGTTTACTGTGTACCATTTAACTAAGAGGATATGAGTGAATTACAATTCATTACAATTATAACAATGGCTCATGCAATGGATATCTCACGTTTCTCTAAATTATAATAATGCTTCATGTGTTGTATTTATGTATGTATGTATATTTTTCATGCATTGTATTTATGTATATATGTTCATTTTCATATTATATCTTTTCCATGCGTTCTATGTATGTATTCTTTTCATACTTCATCTTTTTCATGCGTTGTATGTATGTTCTTTTCTTTATTATATCTTTGTCACGTGTTGTCATGTGTAATAGACCTAATATTTTCCAAAGCAAATACCTGGAAAATATTTTGTTGAACCAATGTAATAGGCATAATCTACAATTAAAATTATGGTGTCACATGTTATGCTTTGTGGATGTTTGAATTGTTTTACTTCTACTGCTGCCCAATTTGGCTTAGTGCACCTTGAGAACACTGTGGTCTGACTTGCACTAGAACATTATTTCTTCACACGAAAAAAAGGTCTCTCCTAAAATTTACCCAGCCAATTAGAGTTGATGGAGCTGATATTTTGGTCCCACGACTAAAAGTTTGAAAGATGCACCATTGAGCAACTTTCAATTAAGCAATAATGCAACTTTTTGCAGCAACCGAGATCAGGTCGCGAAATGGAATTCGAGTGGAATCTCCCAAAATTGAGATATGTTATTGTAGGCCTTCCCAATATGGTCCTTTTGCACTTCACAGATCTTTGATATCTATCATGAGGTCTGGGATATGACTCTCTAAAAGTTGCTAACCAATTTGGATTAGTGCACCTTGCGAACACTTTGGTCCAACTTGCGCCAAAACATTCTTGATGCTTCACAAGAAAAAAAGGTCTCCTATAGTGTTTACCTAGCCAATTGGAGCTGATGGAGCAGAAGGTTTGGTCCCATGATGAACGATTTCAAAGATGCACCATTGAGCAACTTTCAACTGAGTAGCAATGTAACTTTTTGCACCAATCAAGATCGGGTCACCAAATGGAATCTGAGTGGAATCTCCTAGAAGTGAGCTACGTGCTTGTAGGACTTCCCAAGATGGTCCTTGTTCACTTCACTAGATCTTTGATATCTCTCACGAGGTCTGAGATATGGCTCTTCAAAAATTGCTGCCCAATTTGGCTTAGTGCACCTTGGGAACACGTCGGTCTGATTTGCGCTGGAACGTTATTGGGTAAAAGCACAATAATCTATCACCTTTTAGGCTAACTTATCAGCACAACTAAATTTTAGTAATTCTAACTAAAAATTAATTTTGGTAAAACATATAGTCTAGATAGATTCATTCTAGTTAAGTTAGATAAGTTATTTAACTTTTCCAATTGGAAATGTCTATTAAATGTATGTTTTATACCAATTTGAGTCCAATTACCATAGATATAAAATTATTTCAGATAAAGTGACTTTTCAATAACTCCTAGTCTTTTTAATGATATTTAAAAAAATACAAAAATACCCTTTTGTAGAGATCAGAGTCAAGAATATCCTCATATAGATTTTATAGTATTTTAATTAGACAGTCTATTTTAATTAAAAAATATTGAAAGTAGGTATTTTAACAGTCAAGCAGTCGTTGATTCAGAAAATATAAAAAAATGATAAATCAATTCAAAAAAAAAAAAATCATAGAAAACACTAGACAAGAGAGTCATCTTCAGTAATATGTAATTTATTTGGTTTTTGGTATAGTCTTGATAGGGGAAAAGTGGTGGGAGACAACAACTATTGATTTCAGGTAAGTTTGACTTTGAAAACTTATAACAGGAAAACTACAGATGGAAAATGCTTATTTATTTTTATCTGCACTAGCTATACATTTCAACTAAAACATGTTTTGAAATTGGAGGAAAAAACAATGTTTTACTTATAATGATTTGGCAGGAAGTAAACTCCTTAGTTTACCGTAGTTTTTAGGAAATGAGAAATAGACCAAAAAAATTCAAAAAACATATTAATTTTGGTTCAATTTTTTTTAAAATAATAGGCATATAATTCATCCTATTTGACACATTTCTTGAGTTTACATCATCTTCAATTTTTGAATAGAAATTTGTCTTATATGCCCTTGAAGTTTTACAGTTTTGGTGTTGTTAACCTTTTCTTTTGTAAAAGGGTGACAGATTATTGTGCTTTTACCCTATTGATACTTTGCAAGAAAAAAAAGGTCTCCCCTAGTGTATAACTGGCCAACTAGAACTGATGGAGCTAACGGTTTGGTCCCATGACAAATGGTTTGAAAGATGCACCATTGAGAAACTTTCAACTAAGCAATAATGCAACTTTTTGCACCAAACTAGATTAGGTCTCCAAATAGAATCTGAGTGGAATCTCTGAAAACTAAGCTACGTCCTTGTAGGCCTTCCCAAGATGGTCATTTTACACTTCATAGATCTTTAATATCTCTCACAAGGTCTGAGATACAGCTCTTCAAAAATTGCTTCCCAATTTGGCTTAGTGCACCTTGGGAACACTTTGGTCTGACTTGCACCGAAATGTTCTTGATGCTTCACAAGAAAAAAAATTCTCCCCTAGTGTTTACCTGGCCGACTGGAGCTGATGGAGCTGATGGTTTGGTCCCATGATGAACGGTTTGAAAGATACACCTCAATGTCATCTATGGTCTCATTGTCATAAGAACATGACCCCCCTTCAGCAAGAAAAAATTGCATATGTTTATTGAATTTTCTTCTAATCTTTTGACCTTTGGTTGATTTCCCAATTTTAGGCCTATTACATGTCTCACTTTCATCTTCTATTCCCGCATTTCCTTTACTCAAGGAAGATAGACCTAACAAATACATATTAGGTGGTTCCTGCAGTCCATCAAATGATAGATATAGTTGGTAAGGAGTGAGATATTTTTCTAAATGAGGGTAATGTTGATGTAATCTATAGGGTGTATTGACTTATACCTTTTGATCCATGTCATTATGCAGGATTCTCATAAAAGGGGTTAAATTTCTTGCATCAATAATTGAGCATTATAAGCAATATATTGGTAATTTGTTAAACAATAAATGCATTAAATATGCAAGTAATAACTAAAACACAAGTATCATAAATCACATATATTGTAAATATTAGAAATGAACATATTAATTTGATTGTACCATGGCATTAGAGTAAACTGATGAACACATTAATTTAATTGTACCCTCTGTTAAAAATAAGGAAATTATAACTAACATAGGTGAAAAAGATGACATATATGACATACCTTAACATTCGTGACATTGCTACATTGGATAAACCATTCAAAACCTTTAAGTTCACCAACAACAATACAACGAATAGAAGATTTGTTTGGGAGCCTTCGTATAGGGGCTCATATGCCCTCTCAGGTATAGGTAAATCAAGGCCATCTTCATCATCATGATTAGCTGCGCTAGTAATATCATCTTCAATCGTATTCTCTGGCACATGATCAGCTACAACAATACCATCATCTTCAATTATGTTGATAGTAAGCTAAGCTATTAATCCTGGTTTTGTTTTTGTTACTATATTTTTGAATTCTTATGATGGACTTCAAATAATTTGAGATATGGTTGTCGATATTTGAAAATTTTCTTTTGGTTTCTTATTCTTAGACTGAGAAACAGGAAACATGGTGAAATTAGGTGATGAATAAACCCTACTATTTCATCTCTTTTTTTTATAATTACAAATATGCACAAGTGACAAACATGCAACCAAGCAATATTACTTGGAGCTTGACTTGAAAACAAATGGACTTGTGATGATTTTATCACAATAGTACAAATGTTGCCAGGTATGCTCCAAGTAGTGCTTAGGCAAATCTACATGTTCATCACTTGTGCAAATCCCAAAAAAATGCAAAAAAAATTATTACCTTACCTAGATGTCTATGACTAAGAAGCAACATGAAATACCCTTTGTGTTGGCACCCAAAGATGCATATCAAAATGTGTATCATTTCCTTCTTTGTCAATATCAAATTGTGTAACAATTGCAATTTAATTAATTCACATAGATCAAAATCTGTACCATTTTTCATCATTTGATGCGCAACATATAATGTCAATAAACAATGTTTTCTTATCTCCTACCACCTCAATTAAATATCCAACTTCTTTTTTCTTGACTGATTTCATAATTAGTATAGAACTTAATGAGAAAAGATTTTTCACTTCTTTGATTGCATCTTTAGTTATCCGATAAGGCTTGTCTAGCTAGATGTAATCATTGTGTATTCTACTCAGTACTATCTTGATTATTTGTTCATCAATTATCACAAAAAAATTCCCTCCATGTATCCAATCCTTTATGACCTAGGGTAGGAATTCTTTGTATTTTGTCTCTATAAAGTGAATCCTTAGGATTTCTTATTTTATAATTGTCATGTTCTTCAAATTCTACTTCAACAAAATTTTAAATATCCTCAACACAAATAACCCTATAAGGTAAGGTAGTGCCAAAAAATGGATTTCACCACTATTTTTGTCTTGTTAATATGAAAAACATATTGTGTTCTGATAACAACACCATATTTTTTGGCAAGGAAAAAAATATTCTTTATAGCTCCCCCTAAGGCAACACATTGAAAGAGATTTTCTATGCCAGAGCTAGGTGTAACTGCAATGTTTGATGTATCTTCTTCTTCTTCTTTCTTCTTCCATATTTTTTTCATTTCCTATCTTACTTCATCTATGTCAATATTTTTCATAGGACCATTCATTCTTTCTGATGTAACATGATTATAATTTCCGCTTCTACAGTATTTGACAATGTGTCCATAAGTTTTACATAGAAGTCTCCATGTATATTGTGTGCTTTAGTGGTCAACATTATTATTTGATCTATGCCACAATGTGAAACAATCTTCCCAAATTTATATCAAATGGCTCTAGTATATTAGTAAGCACTAAAGCATAAATAGTAAGAATAAAACAAACCTGAATGGGGCTATAATGTGATGAACTTGGATGAAACATTTATGGTAATCATAATTGAATTTGAATTGACAAGACTCAAAACTCAAAGATTAATCCATACCTTTTAGACTCTTGAGTTCAAGCCCAAATGTTGAGGAAGTCACTAATGGTGGATGCACACCAGTTCACAATAAGGTAAAGTTTGCAAACTTTAAACTGAAAGAAAAATTAACAATAAGACACCAAAGGATTTAGAACAAACTATTTTTTACTCTTCAAGTGGAAAATAAATAAATGTTATAGGAAGATTTGATACGTTACATATACAACTAGGCTAAAAGGAAATTAGAATAATATGACACCTTTTTCCTTTATATAGCTTATTATTATAAAATATTTGTTGTACATATCCTATCACATTCTTCTCTTGCACAAATTATTTAATTGCAAGTGATTTTAAAACATAACACTTTCCATAATTATCAAGGTTACTAGGAGATAGGCGTACTTGAAGAATCTATAGATTGGTACCAGTACTAGTACATTTAATTTTTAAAAATAGGAGATGGGGGCACTTGGAGATACCATTTTAAAAAAATCTAATCTAATAAATTTCCAAAAAATATCATGACAGAATAGTGGTAAATTTTAACATTAACTTTGAAGTTTAAATACACAAATGTCAAATGCTATTGTGTCAAAGAGTTAGAGTTAAAAACTCACACTACATATTTCATATTAGATTATAATTACGTTTTGAAATTAAAAATAATGATAGTTTGATACTAATACACATGCCAAAGGATATGAGATGCACAATTATGAGAAATTTTGTTCATGTTCTTCCAAGAGTGGAGAAGGTTTGATGGAGGTGTCCCTATAAGATATTTGAGAATGTTGGAGATAGTCAATCACTTCAATTATTTCCAACAGTTGAATTGATGTTACAAAATATCTCTTATTAACATTTTGGCAATCTCTTAAAAAGAACAATGGTTAGTACATCATGACACTACAAGAAAAGCAAATTGTACATCATTGATAAGTCTTTCTAGAGAGGTAATTAAGCAGATTGGTCAGAAGACTATAGTGGATATCATTATCATTACTAACAGATAAATAATAATGGTTTGGAAAGGGTGATGATAGATGAGAAGAACTAGAATTTATGATGATATTAAACTCATCATCAAACTACATAACATAATTCAAAGTAGAATTGAGATTATTGTCCATTGGTTTGGCTTAGAAGCTATAAAAAAAATTCATTTATAATAAATGTGAATAATTTGATGAAAAATCTGGAATGAATAGCTTCATATGTAACAAATGATTCACCAATGACCAAACTATCCCTAAATCTTCACACTTCAACTATATGATACAATCATCACATTTTTAGAAATACTTTTCATCAAACATTTTATTTGTATAGTCTACACCTCCATTTCCTAAGGCAATTGTCAAATGGTTCACATATATTGTCCATACTTTCATATTTTGCATATATGTCTCTATTGAAATCTCTCATTGTGGAGCCTTGTTTTAAAACCACAAAACTGTATTTGCTTGTAACTTAATATATCCTTTTAAAAGATCTGCTATACTTGTCTTACACTCATCACTTTTAAGAAGACCAAATGCCTTCGTGATAGTTTGTGACTCAAGTTCATGCATTCTATTGATACTTTCACATTTGCATAAATATATTCAACTTCTAAAAAAAATTAGTTCAAACAGTTTCAAAACATCTTTAGTAATGGATGTAAAGAGTTCATAGATCATTCTACTCGTATTTGGATGTTAATTTTTCCACTCTCTCTTTATGGAGCCTTTTCAATAGTTATAGGTGTGTATATCATTCACACTAGACTAAAATAATATGAAACATTCTGTCTAAATACCTCAAATTCTACATGCATTATTCAATCTAAAATTTCTATTAATTCATGTTGAAATATCTAGCATTTTTAACAGAAATTTGAACTATATGAAAATTTCAATTGTTTTAAATTTGCTTTGAGATCAGACACTCTGAATACCTTCCCAATACATGTTGTGGGGTTAGTAAAACAATATAGATTTGTTGTTCTTAGATGTTCTAGTTATTATAAACCCTAGCGATACTTTATGAATACCAATAATAAAAAAGGATAGTTATTGTTCTCTGACAGAGGACCAATATTTTAATCCAGATTGGACACCTTTAACATATGTTTTGTCTCTCTGAATAGAATTGGAGATAAGAAGATTTAATAACAAAATGTGATTTAAAGTAGAAATGGAGGAAACATATGAATGCAGACAGTCCAAATTAATGGAAAGAACTATATATCTCTTGTCCTAAATGAAGTATTAGGAAAAATCTTCATAGAAAAATTAGTAGACCTTGTATCCACTCTCATCTCTATGAAATCCCTTATATCATTGTGGTTATGTGAGGGTGATGGAAATCCCATGGTTATTTTACATTTTTTCCTTAACCCTTAATGAGGTCATGTATGTACATGAGAATGCTTGAAAAACGTGAATTGGCTCTTGTGAATGCATGTGAAAATCATTGGATTTACCCCCGCATGGTTGAAATGGATATAAAGGTGTTGAGGGAATTTTCAACAATCCTCCATGTGTGTGTAGATGTGTGTCACCTCATTGTTCTGTTGTATGTGTATGTATGTTGAGTGGATGTGTAGTCAATTGTGTTCCAATGGCTCCTAATGGGGAGACCGGGGCACAAAGGGGCCTCCTAGGTAGCCCATTGTGAAGTCTTTAATCAAGTTAAAACATAAATCAAACTAATGGGGCATAAAACTTAATGAAGATAAGAAGGGTTGAGATTCCTCCTATGTGGTTGTGGGATCCCACTCGCCATAGAAACATTGGAGAAGGCTTGGAGTTACTAGCACGTCAAGGCATGGGTCACAGTGTGATGAGGTTATGGGTCATTTTGTTCCCCACCTTGGCCATAGGAAGCTTGGCATCGCATGACTCATGGTGTGGTCAGGTAATGATTCTTTCCATTCCCTTCCAAGGCTATGTGATGACACTTCCATACTTGAACTATGTACCCACTTGATTGATCAGTGAGTTAGTGGAACTATGTGGCTGAGCCATAGTTACTCGTATGATTTTTATGCCTCACACTTACTTTTGGTATACCTGAATGTGTGTATGAGATATATTATGTCTAGTGTAATCATGCTTCTTGTGGATTATGTGATGTTGTGGTTCTCATGTGTAATCATACCTTGTGTGTGTGTGCCTTGGTTGTTTGTATGGGCCACATGGTTATCTCTGTGAGCACAGTGGGAAAGGACCTAAAGGTTTCTCATAGTCGGGTGGTGTGCTCAACCATTTTTGGGGACTGATGTGCAATTTTGAGGGGTCCTAGATAATACTTGTAACCTTCCCAAACTTCTGACTCATGACTTTGTATCTTTGTAATTTTATCCATGGATTGTACTCTTACCTTGTACTCTGAAAATAGGTACTTGCTCATTTAGACATTGGATTGTAATGTTTATTTGGATAGCATAGATTATGTTCATGTGGTGTAGTAGTTAGATGATTTGGATGCTATGGATTGTAGGTATTCATCTTTCAGGGATTGTTGATCCCATGATATTGTATTCATGTATCTTGTATCTCGTTAAATATTGAATAACATAGTTTTATGTGTACATATATATTGATGTAATTATAGTGTATCACTCTCATTTCTTGTTTATGTACCTCCTTACATGGCTCTTGTAATGCCTTGTAAAGATAAACAATGTAATCATAAGTTAGACCTTAGTAGGTACCTTGTTTTTATAATGACAATAATGTTAGTAATAATTGAGAGGGGGGGTGAATCAATGGCCTCAAAAATTAATCCTTAAATCAACACTTAAAACTTAGTACCACAAATTTATACCTCTAATTATCTTTAGTCCTATAAGATGAATGCCACCAAATACTTATATCAATTTTGTACTTGTCAGAATGCTTTGTAAAACCTTATACTGTATGTTTACCAATAAGTAGTGTTTCAATTTACCAAAACCTAGTAAATAGCTAGTGTATACCGATCAATCCAAAGTAACTTATATGAAATGAAAAATAGTAAAGCAATGACTCATAAACACATAAAACATGGATTTTTAACGTGGAAACCCTATTAAGGGAAAAACCACTCGAACCAGTACCCCAAACTTTCACTCTTCTCAAGTGAGCTCAGTGAAGAGCCAACCTTGTTAAAGGTTACGAACACAGTGTTAGGTGTGACGTTGTTAGAGGATTTAGATAAATAGTTTTTCACTTAGTATATGGCATCTAATGCTACCATCCTTGATCAAACACTCACTTGGCCTTTTAATAGGTATCAGGCATATCCAATGCTACTTTGCATGATCAACCTTTTTGATACTCCTTGTGATGTATCTCAATTAGAAAAGACTTTTAAGTCCTGCTCTGTTAAGAGACTTGATGCTTCAATGGTTAAATTGAAACAATAAAGTGATATGTTCACACATGCAACTTTAATTGTAGATTTTTAGATCTATTGTAAGTGCATTACCTCTCTGATTAATATAATCAATTCAATACCTTTGCTCCACATTGTTCTGCTCTGTGATGTTCTTTCACTGTTCGTCGATATCTACAGAATCTAGCTCTTTCCTCAGCTTGTTGATCAGGTCTGAATGAAGACTTTCTTCTCCTTCAAAATCTCTTCAGCATCTATTTTCTCTTCTCAACCCCTTATTCATATTGAATAAGCTTGTCTCTTAAATAGACATGATTTCTCCGTTTCTTGGCTTTCTTGATCTCAAGTGGCATGTTCCACAATTCTCGCCACTTAGATTTAAAACAAAAGTCTAGTTTTATCTCGTAGATATCTTTTTTCCAACTGGACAAATCAAATTTAAATCCATTACTTATCTCTGGCTTTATCCTGTTGATTAAAACAATGATAACTACCAGTTAAGTCTATATTTAGCTCTTGACAGCTAAGCATTTTGTCATTTTTGAACTTTCTATTCTGTCGGTCAACACTTCAGTTAGTGATCAGTGATAACTGACTATTTTGTTGGTGTGACTTCAGTTATCTACAGGATCTCCATCTGTCGGGAAACAATGTAATTTTGTCTATCGGGTTACACTATTATGTGCTTGTCAGATAACACCGTGAATTTTCTCATTGGTAATGTTGTGCTTTTTCTCATCAAGAAATACTATAAATTTTCTCTTTTGGTTCACTTTGACCGTTAGTGTGCACTCTATGGGTGTATATAGTCACTTTGTAAATACTCAGATTTTATGCATTACTGATAGCATAGCCTTTGACTCATTGGTTCCTTGAAGTCTTTAGCAGTATATACATGACCATACAAATTATATCAAGTTGACATCAATGACAATACAATACATTAACTGATTTAATGTCTTTCATGATCATCAACTTAACATCTTCAAACATTCAATCAATTACATGTCATCAATCTCTCCCTTTCTCATTGATGGCAACATACTACATTATCATACTATACTACCACTAATACAATATAAAATATACAGTTTCATCAAGCTTTCCTAATGTAACTATTTCAAATGTCTGGCTTTCGGTAAGCTCAAATGGGTTAGATTTGTTTCATGTAGAGTGGTTGTCTTCAATCTTTAATCCCTTCTCTAGATAGATGTATCATCTAATTTCTCTATTCCGATATGTGCTCTACCTTGACTATTCCTTTTCTTGATAATCTCTTTTTCCTTTGACAACATTCTTCCTCTTTGTCTCAACACTCTCCCTTTTTTGCTTCTCTCCCTTAGATGGATATTTCATGTGTAATCAATTTCTCTCCCTTAGAATATTGATTATCTCTCCCTGTGTCTATATGATAATGATATATTATATGATAATGATATATTTCTCTCCCTTTGACAACAATGCCAAACAGAAATACTTCTCCTTTATTTGTCATATTCCATCGCTTTGCATAATATATTCCTTGAATTTCCCAATCCATCAGCAATATAACAGCTCTGGTGTTCAGTGTAGATAAATACCTTGCTATGTATAGATGTATCTTTGAAGTCCATCTCTTTTCTTGCATCAACTTGAATGATATTCTGATAATATGAAGGCTGATGCAACCTTCTAGTCATCTTACTGGCCAGTAGACAAGGGTTTGACCCCTAGTCTCTTTCTCAAGTACTCAAATGCATCCTTGGGCAATGGCTTGGTGAAGATATCAGCTAATTGTTCCTTTGATTGCACATACTCAAGTATCACCTCCTTTGCTTGAACTTGTTCTCTCAAATAATGATACTTGATGGCAATATACTTTGTTTTAGCATGCATGACTGGTTTCTTGGAAATATTTATTGCACTGGTATTATCACAATAGATGATTACTGGTTCAAGAATTTTCATATGCATACCTTCCAGTAATTGTTTGATCCATGCAATATTTGAGCAGTTTGCAGCAGCGAAAACATACTCTACTTCTCCAGTAGACTGAGAGATGCATCCTTTCTTTCTGGTGATCCATGTGACAAGTCTGCCACCCATAAAGAATGCTCCTTAGTTGTACTCTTTTGGTCATCAATGTTTCCAGCCCAATCAACGTCGGTAAATACCTTAAGTTCAAATTTGCCTTCTCTTCTATACCATAATCCATATTCCTTGATATTATTCAGATATCTTAAGATTCTTTTCACAGCAGTCATATGTGATTCCCTGGGAATAGCAAAAATTCTAGCAACTATTCCTACTACATGTGCAATATTTGGTTTAGTATGTACAACATACATGAGTTTGTCAATCATTGATCTATACAAATTTTGATTTACCTCTGATGACTTCTCCTCCTTTTTTAGCTTACATCCAGTTGCCTTCGATGTTCCAACTAGCTTGGAATCTTCCGTCTTAAATATTTTTAGCATTTCCTTGATGTACTTGGATTGTGTAATGAAAATACCTTCATCTTGTTGCATCATCTGTAGACCAAGAAAGAACTTGATCTCTCCAAACATAGACATCTCAAATTCTTTTCTCATTTCATTTTCAAATGAATTGCATAGCATATCATTGCCTCCAAATATGATGTCATCAACAAATATTTCCACAATCAAAATGTTAGCATCAGTATCTTCCTTCAAATAAAGATTACTATTTTCACTAATTCTTACAAATCCAATACTTATGAGATAGGAATGAAGTCCTTCATACCAAGCTCTTGGTACTTGTTTCAATCCATACAAGGCTTTTTGTAGTCTACATACCATGTTATTCTTTTTCGGAACAACAAACCCTTCTAGTTGCTCAATGTATACCGCTTCCTCAAGTATTCCATTTAAGAATGCAGACTTGACATCCATCTGGTATACCTTGAATCCTTTATATGCAGAATAAGCAAGTAATATTCTCACTCCTTCTAGCCTATCAATGGGTACAAAGGTCTCTCCATAGTCAATTCCCTCTTCTTGTGCATACCCCTTGCATACTAGTCTTGCTTTATTTATGGTGACTTCTCCATTCTCATTTAGTTTATTCCCGAATGTCCATTTTGTACCAATGACATTCTTGTCATCTGGTCTTGGTACAAGTGTCCATGTCTTTTTTTTCTCAATCTTCTCATTTTCTTCATTCATAGCACTTATCCATTCATCATTATCAAGTGCAACATTGAAAGATTTTGGCTCAAAATCACAAATAAGACATCTTGTGTTTAGAGACTTACTTTGGTTCTCATACCATCCTTCTTGTCTCCTATGATCTAGTTTTGTGGATGGTTCCTTCTGACATATCTGGCAAGTATAGGTTCAATTCTTTGTCTATCATCTTTATCATCATTTTGTCCTTCATTATGATCTTCGTCACTTGGCACATCATTTTGAGCAATATCCTAATTGTCAGTATTTGCAGCCTGATGCTTGGGTACAATAGTCTATTTCTTGGGAGCTCTACATTGTTGGTCAGGTAGAGTGTCAGGTTCTTCATTGTAAGTAAACATGTTGTAGTCCTCTGGTTCTTTGTTCTTTCCTTTTCATTCTTCTCTTCAAATTCATCTATCTTTACATTTGTACTTTCAACAATTTTGTTAGAGGCTTTAATGAGACATTTATAATCCTTTCTCTTGGTGGAATACCCTAAAAAGATACCTTCATCACTCTTGCAGTCAAGTTTTCCATTTCTATCATCCTTCAAAATATAACATTGACTACCAAAGATCTTGAAGTAACTTACATTGGGTGTGTAACCATACCAAAGCTCATAGGGTGTCTTCTTGGTGTCCTTCTTTAATTGTACTCTATTCAATATGTAAACAATAGTACTGACAGCTTCCCTCAAGAAGATTTGGGTGATTCCTTTCTCTATCATTAGTGTCCTTGCACAATCAACAATGGATATGTTCCTTCTTTCAGCAATTCCATTTTGTTGTGGTGTTCTTGGTTCAGAGACCTGTCTTTTGATACCATGCTTATTGTAATAGTTAATGAATTCATCTGATGTAAATTCGCCTCCTCTATCTAATCTTAAGAATTTCAATTCCTTACCACTTTGTTTTTCTACCATTTCTTTGTACCATTTAAACATCTTAAATGCTTATGATTTATCTTTTAGAAACATGACTGTCATCATTCTAGAAAAATTATCAACAAAGAGAATAAAATACCTATCTCCATAGTATCTCTTTGTCCTCATGGCTCCACATAAATCTATATGGACTAATTCTAGAATTGCATCAGGTGTATGGATTTTTCTTTTGAAACTAGACTTTGTCATCTTACCTTTTTGACAATTTTCGCACATGATATTGTCTGGCTTAGTCATCGTCGGTAAGTCTCTGACATTTCTCTTTTTTCTTATCTTTATAATGTTGTCAAAGTTCACATGACACAATCTTTTATGCCACAACCACATGTCTTCATTTCCAGCCATCAAACAAGTGGTGTCAGTATCATTCAGATAGAATAAATTACCTTCTGTCTACTCACCAGTACCAATCAGACTTCCTGATTTATTGAAGATCTTTGCCTTCTTATAATCAAACGCTACTCTCTGACCTCAATTGTTCAACTGAGAAACACTTAACATATTATAATTCAGTCCTCTAACCCAGTAAGCATTTTCACATTTGATCAGTTTATTCAACATTATGGTTCATTTACATTGAACTGGACAAGGTGTATCATTACCCATTCTTACTAAACCGCCATTATAATACTCAAATGTATTAAAATTTTCTTTGTCACCGGTCATGTGGTGACTGCAACCACTTTCTATTATCCAGACATCATTTTTACTAACTTTAGATATGAGTGGAGTTTCTACATACCTTTCTTCATCTTCATCTGAATCATCTTTCATGGCTACAAATACCATCTTGATGTCTTCTTCTAATTCGGTGTCAGTGTCATCATTTTTGTATGTAGCTAGGTAACTGGCCTTCTTTCCTTTGTCCTTGTATTCTCATTTATCTCTTCTTTCTGATTGTTGGTAGCTTCTATAATCACCTCTGTCAGAATTCTTTTCAAATAATCTGTCATTACTTCTATCATCTTTTCTTCTATTAGGACATCTTGCAGCAAAGTGTTCAATCTATTTACAATTAAAAAAAACAAGTGGTAATTTACCTTTTCCTCTCTGCATTCTTCTTGCCATAAGTGCTGCAATTTCACCAAGATATTCATCTTCACTTTCACTTTCACTATCTTTTCTCATAGTGTGTTTATGACTTGATTTACTTATTCTCAAAGAAGATTTGAATGCAGACTCTATGTTTGGTAAGACACTATTATCAAAGTTATTCATCTCAAATGAAATCAGTCTTCCAATCAAACTATCTAGAATAACATTGTTATTTTCTACTGCGCTCATTTCTTGTATGGCAGATACTCTAATAGCATAGGTAGGCAGTAAGGTTCTTAGAATTTTACTTACCACTGTATCTTCTTCTAGTGCACCTCCAACTCCTCAGATAGCATTGACTACCTCTTTGATTCTTGTACTATACTGAGTAATTTTCTCTCCTTTCATCTACGGGTCATCAAACCTCCCTCTTAGGCTTTTAACCTTTTCTCTTAGTAAATTGGCATCTCTACCATGTACCAGCTATAACTTATCCCATTTTTTCTTTGTAGAGGTGCAGGTTTTGACATCTTCAAACTTAGCATCGGAGAGTGATGATTTAAGTTCTATTATCATGCAGTTATGCTCATGCTTAACTCTTAATTTCTCAATAGTGTGAGGTCCTATAGGTAACATATATTTAGTATCTAAGTATTGAACAATATCATTTCCAATACCTGATAGGTGGAGTCTTATTCTACTTTTCCACGATGCAAAGTTGTCTTTATTCAACTTGGGCACATCTCATCTGTTCATCTTGTGATCTTTTTCTTGAGCTATTAAACTCCCTTTCTAAGCACACAAGCTCCGATACCAATTGTTAGTAATAATTAAGAGGGGAGGGGGTGAATCAGTGGCCTCAAAAATTAATCCTTAAATCAACCCTTAAAACTTAGTACCACAAATTTATACCTCTAGTTATCTTTAATCCTATAAGATGAATGCCTCCAAATACTTATATCAATTTGCTACTTGTCGAAATGCTTTGTAAAACCTTCTACTGTATATTTACCAATAAGTAGTCTTTCAATTTACCGAAACACAGTAAATAGCTAGCACTATACCGATCAATCTAGAATAACTAATGTGAAATTCAAAACAATAAAGCAATGACTCATAAACACATAACACATGGATTTTTAATGTGGAAACCCTGTTAAGGGAAAACCCACTGGGACCGGTACCCCAAATTTTCACTCTTCTAAAGTGAGCTCGGTGAAGAGCCAACCCTGTTAAAGGTTACAAACACACTATTAGGTGTGACCTTGTTAGAGGATTTAGATAAATAGTTTGTCACTTAGTATCTGGCATCTAATGCTACCATCCTTGATCAAACACTCACTTGGCCTCTCAATATGTATCGGGCATATCCAATGCTACTTTGCATGATCAAAATTTTTGATACTCCTTGGGATGTATCTCAATTAGAAAATACTTTTAAGTCCTTCTCTATTAAGAGTTTTGATGCTTCAATGGTTAAACTAAAATAGTAAAGTGATTTGTTCATACATACAACTTGAATTGTAGATTTTCAGATCTATTATAAGTACATTACCTCTCTGATCAAAATAATCAATTCCATACCTTTCTTCCACACTGTCCTGCTCTGTGATATTGTTTCACTACTCGTTGGTGTCTGTAGAATCTAGCTCTTTCCTCAGCTTGTTGATCAGGTTTGAATGAAGACTTTCTTCTCCTTCAGAATCTCTTCAGCATCTATTTTCTCCTGTCACTCCCCTTATTCATATTGAATAAGCTTGTCTCTTAAATATACATTATTTCACCGTTTCTTGGCTTTCTTGATCTTGGCATGTTCCACAATTCTAGCCACTTAGATTTAAAACAAAACTCCAATTTTGTCTCGTAGAGATATTTTTGACAACTGGACAAATCAGCTTTAAATCCTTTACTTATCTTTGGCTGTTTAATGTCGATTAAAACAATGGTAACTACCAGTTAAGTCTATATTTAGCTCTTGACAGCTAAGCATTTTGTTGTTTCTGAACTCTCTATTCTGTCAGTCAACACTTCAGTTAGTCATCAATGATAACTAACTATTTCGTCCATGTGACTTCAGTTGTCTTCGGGATCTTTGCCTGTCAGGCAACACTGTAACTCTGTCCGTCGGGTTACACTGTGCTTTGCTTGTCGGGTAACACTATGACATTTCTCATCGGTAATGTTGTGCTATTGCTCATCGAGAAACATTGTGACTTTTCTCTTTTGGTTCACACTAACCGTCGGTGTGCACTCCGTCGGTGTATATAGTCACTTTGTGAATACTCAACTTTTATGCACTCCTGATAGCATAGGCTTTGATTCATTGGTTCCTTGAAGTCTTTAGCAGTATATACATGACCATACAGATTATATCAAGTTGACATTAATGACAATATAATACATTAACTAATTTAATGTCTTGCATGATCATCAACTTAACATCTTCAAACATTCAATCAGTTACATGTCATCAATTAATTGAATGGACTTATGATAGAGTTAATTAAATGATCCTCATAGTTAGGTAATTGGCCTTAAATTATACATTTAAACCTTGATTTGAAGGCTAAGAATCTAGATTGGCATCTCTTCCTATCCTCTGGCGCCTCTACCTCACTAAACTGAGGCTGTGTGGATGCTGAAAAATTTCTAACTTTGAGGTGGTGTCTTAGTTGATAATTAGTGTTTAAGATAATTACTGCCTTTGCATTGGTATTTAATTTTTTTAGCATCTCAACCTCTCTGGATTGAGACTCCTCAATCTTTCCAAGGAATTTACTAGCAATTGTCACATGTGTGATGGGGATTAGCGTTTGCACTAATCAACGCCTATGCCTACTTTGGCACCTATGTTAAATTAGTTTTGTGAGCTTTCTTTTGGACTCAATAATGTTCAAGATTTCATCTCTGGCACTTCCTAGTTGACTCGTACCCCGATGAATGGTTTATGTATACCCAATTATGGTAAAACCTCATGACTTGGCATTCACTTGGATTTTGTATATTAGTTGCAATTAGACAATTGGATATTTTGATTTGATATTACTTCTCTTAAGTATGTTTGAATTATGTGTTAACCTTATTATTGGTTCCATTAAATTAAAGTTACATGATGTATAATTAGTGTATTGAGGCCTTTTTCTTAAAAAAAATCATTTCCTACTGGTTAGTACATATTAGGTTTAGTCCAAGGATTTATTTGTGAGATGTTATAATACTTGTTTAAAATATTTTTTCTTATTACTATCATCTTTTTATTTACCACTTTAATCTTATGTTGGATGATGTTTACCACCCTGATTAATCAAACTATCTATTTGTTAAATATTTCTTTCATTCCTTAATATCATCCTTATGCTTTGGTTTTATTATGCTCTTTACTTATAATTTTTCATCCTTATCTATGTATATTTTTATGGCACATGCTCATGATATTTACCATGCTTATGATTCTTATGCTTGTGAACCTTGTCATACGTTATTCTTATGCCTAGCTTTATCTTATATTTTATGTTGTTATTATATGTACCTTCATTTTCTAATCATGCTTATGGAGGTGCCTTATTACAATAGGGGATAACACATATTCACTTTGCACTAGATCTATCTTATTAAATTGAAATATAGTGTGCTCTCCTCTTTCTCTATCATGCTTTATTTCCATTGTGATGTTTACGAATCTCTCTCTTTAAACTAAGAGAATTGTTCCTTATATGCCATGTTGTGTTTAAACACTTCATCATGTTCTTAGAGCATCTTTTCACATTGGGGCATTATGAATTTCCCCTCATGAATGTATATATTATCATATACACCTAAGAGACCATTTTGGGGGATCCTACCTTGCCCTTTCATATGTACCTTTATTGTGTCGAGGCAGGGGGACATTATCTCTTTTAATTGTATATGTTAGGGCCCACATACTTAGCATAAATATGATCTCTATTCTATATGATTTTCTTTAATCATTTAATTTACATTTTAATTTGTCCTCATCAAATGTTATCTATGAGATATTACATGTCTTTACATGATCTATGTCATTATCTTTCTTTATATTTAATTTACTTGTCATATACTATTTCCTACTTCATTCAACCCTTGTACATGCATGCAACCAATTGGTGACATGTAATGTTAGTAAAAATTTTGTGATTATGTTTATCTATAACATATTGTCCAATAACAATTCTCTTCACCATACTTAAAGGGAGTATCACCACATTACATGACTATGAATGAATTCTATACTATATCAATATTGTTGTGCTAGTAAAAAGTACTTAAGTATTTCAAAAAAATTATACATGTAGTTAAATTTAACTTATAACTTATGCCAATTTCACTTGCATCCTAGAAGCTACTTATTACACATGATTTTACTTTCTGAAAATTTCTATGAATCACTTAGATCAAGGAGGAATCAAATGAAAAATTTGAGATAGACCTATCAATTTACATGCATTCCATATCCCTTTATGTCTAAATATTATTTTTTTAGGTAATTGATCTAATGTTTATATGCTCTATAATACATGCTCATTTTAGGATCTGTATGCACCTCAAAGTGAGGGTACAATGTAATGGTAAATTTGGTATAGTCGTGTAAATTCCCTTTTAGTTTTGGAACCATTATGATGGAGTGTACTAATGTGATTGTACAACGACAAGTTATGTTTTCTTGTGCTAAGTTGGCTCTTTCTCTTATACATGTCCATCCCACTTACTCACTTTTACACATATTTCCATATATATTTGATGTTATTCTATCATTATTTATAAATGATCACACATTGTTATATTATTATTCCACACTTTCATGTATCTATTCTTCATATTTAGAATTCACATTATTTATGTTACATAAAAATCATTGAACTTGAAATCAATATCAATATTTAAAGAAAAAATTGTTAATCACTACCCTTTCATTCTAGTCATTGGGAATTGACTCAAATGGAGCTCTCTTGTGCAAAGTTAGCTTCATTCTCTTATCCTTCACCCATCTTTGTTTACATGTATTCCCACACATTTGACCATATCTCATCCCTCATAGTAGATATTCATATGTGCTCATCAATTTGAATAATTTATAATTGCACCATGTTTGCATCTACTATCATGCACTAATTCCCCATCTTTAGATTCAGATCTCCCTATTCCAAGTCAGTGTCTTGGCTTAAAGGTTTAATCTTACACCACGTGGAAACGACTAAAAAAAATTAAATATTCAACCTCAAATATTTGTTCATTGATTGCCTATTTTGCTAGTTATTATAAATCAAATTGGTCCACTTTTACATGATTCAATATTATGCTTTAATATTTAAAGACATTAGATGCACAACTTAATTTAAATGAACAATTTCATATCTTAGACTTCTATAATTATTATCAAGATACTTTGGTTTGAAGTACTAATAAGAATTTAATGTCCACCAAATTTGTTTATGGGACTTGCATGTCTAATTATTGTCTTCAAAATTCATCTGAACTAAGCTCTTTTTAATGCTACAAATACAAATGATCTAGAATGAATTTTTTGATACATATACCTTCTTATAATATAATCAATAAAAACTGAATTCGACAGCGACACTGAATTCCATATTTGCAGAGGCGAATTCCTGAAAGGAAGCAATTGCAAGTGAATTCTAGAGCAGATTCAAGGCAGAAGAAAGCGGGCTTTTGATCTTGTTGGTTAGCCTCCGTCGATGCCCTAGGAAAAATCTTGTTCAATCTTCTAGGGCTCTTATTCAGAGATAATGCGTCCACAGTCTCGAGCAGAAAACGTCCATCGCACGCAATTTATTATAATCGATCTACTTATGGTATTTTGTCAAATCTATCAATGAGGTTCAGATCCGTTTGGCAATGAATTCAACCTTCATTGTACTTTGAAGAGTTATATATTTGCAAATCAACCTAATGGAACATACAAATTTTAAAGACCAGCGAGTTTATTTGGCCAAATTGACTTGAAAATCTGATTTTTCAACTGCAAGTGGAAAATCAAGGGTTCGTGTCGGATTATTTTCGGTACTTCATCTGATTCATATTGGTGGAAGCAATGTTTAGTGCTCAAAGTTAAGATCAGGGGCATTGGCAATATCTTCTAAGCTTTGCAATTATTACTATGTAGGCAATACAGCTGCAGGAAAGTGTTGACACCATTGTGAGAGAAGAAACTTAATAACAATAGACTATTTGGGGCAGATTCCAACCAATAATTACAGATCTGGGTGTTTACCTGCAATTTATATCATCTCTTGAGCCTCCAAACTCGGTCATACTTCTCCAAGTTGTAATTATCTCAGTCTCAAGCTGATGTATAAGTCTGTAAATCAGGTTCAGAGCAGATTAGACTTAAAGATTGGATCAAAACAATCCAAGATCATCCAACATTTCCAAATTTGACCTTGATGTGACCTTCCATTTGATGACCTTGATGTGGCAAATATCCTTGCGATCTCTACACCTCAATGTGACTTTCACAAAGGGCAGTGGAGGAACATGGCAATTTAGGATCTTTTGAGATCAACATATTTTCGTAGTTTTTAGAATCATTCCCAAGCCTTTTGTAATCATACAATGCATGAAAAAATAAATTCCCCAATGGGTTTCCAAAAATGGGAAATGGGTGCACATTTGCAATTCTGGGGTTTCTATGGTAGATTGGTTTTTCCCTACGACAAGTACTGGATCTTAGCTACAATTTCGGAAATGGTCTCGAAATCCTCGCCATGTTGGCAAATCCTCTTCATTGTATTCAGGCAAATCTGTTCTCAATCAAGGTCAAAATCTGGTGGGAGAAATTGATAATGTTAGGAGTGCGACTGTCAATGGTGGAGAAGAAATATTTACGTCACCTACAGATAATCATTATGGTTTAAAAATGAAGGTATGAAACCCTATCACAAAGATTATTATTGACAACACTTTAGAGTTTTGGCGCGACAATGATTTAACAGATCCAGGTGTGATCATTGAGGTATGGCCCAGAAATCAACTTCTTTATCTAAATTGTTGAAGGAAATTAGATAAGAAATTTTTGGTATTTTATATTTTCAAGTTCTATCATCAGATACCTTTGTAATTATTTTTGAAACTATTGAGGTAAAGGAGCATTCGTTAACTAGGCCATATATTAATCTGAAGAATAATCTTGTATTTCTCTCACCATAGAAGCCTTTTTTCAACTTGGATAAATTCTCTCTCAAGAATTTCCCATTTGGTTTTCACTCCCCAATCTACCCTATGAGTTTAATGACTTGCATATTTTAACAAAATTGGGAAACTCTCTTGGTACCTTTGTTAGAACTGATCGATGTTTGAAAGAGAACAAACTTTCTACCCTGGTTTGTGTCCTTGCAACTAAATCAATGATTATTCCTTCTATTTGTATATTTGATTGTCCTTTTGGTAACTGGAGAGAATACATTGTTAGAGATGATTTTTTTTGGTTAAACCAGTAATTTCCATTGATTGTGATTTATTTGTTTAGATTTCTAAGGCAGATGTTGATATTAATATGTCGACAACTTTGTCTGATCACCCTACTCCTTCCACCTCCCCGCCTGTTGTATCCATTTCCTTTCCCATGATACCTTGCATGCAGCCGATCCAAGCTTCGTGTATCATTCCTCCACCTTCGATTGTTTCATCCTCTATCCATGATGTCTCTATTGTCCAGCAATGTCAAGAGCCTTGCATCATCCCTTCTCCTCAAATTGATCCCTTTGTTTCTTTTGTCCTAGCTATTACCTCAACTTTAACCACATCACCCCTCCCCACATCCACCTCACTCCTTTCTCCCTCACCTTTGTATATTTCATGTTTTTCCCCCTCTTTTTCCATGCTTATTCACCTTCCATTACTGAAGTATCTCCTCGCATCTCCCTTGCTTGCATCTTTTCAGTGGTTGGAGGCTCATCTTGTGCTGCTTCCCTTCCATCTTCTCCCCCTACTCCCACTTCATTACCTTCTCCTCAATCCTACCAACATCTCTCTCTTTCCACCTCCATTTCTTTCATCAACTACTAATAGTCTGCAACCCCTTCAACTAGAAGACCATATAGAAGGTTTAATAGAAAATCCACTTATAACCAAACCATCTCTTCAAGTGGTTTCATAGGTGGAAGATATTTCTAATGAATCCAATGTTATTTTGGATGACCAAATCGCTAATTATATCATTAATTTTTTTGATACTTCTTTGTCATGGTTAAAATGCAAAGGTGAAATTACTAAGGCCAAAATTCCTTATGAGATGCTATCTCCATATGTGGATTTATCCCTACAAGAGGTCCCCATAACATTTTCACCTTCTATGGATGGTATTATTGATAATAATGTTAAATCTTCATATTGTTCCATCTTCCAATCTCCTTCCTCAAATTATTCCCCTCCTTCATCTACTAAATAGAGAGGGAGACCTTCAAGTGTATCTAAATATAGGGATGAGATTAATGCTGGGATTCAAAAAACATTACCCTCTTCATTAACTATCCATAGAAATGGGAAAAAGAAAGTGTCTTTCATCCCACCTACTATGAGGGTTGCTAAGGTCAAAAGAAGTGTCCAGACTGAGTATGCTGGAGAATTGAAATTAGTGAATGCTCAAGATATTAGGGGAGTTGAGTCTTCCCCTCTAGATCCATGAGAGTTCTTTCCTAGAAAGTTAGGGGCTTAAACACCCCTAACAGGAAGTGGTTCATCATGAGTCAATTGCTTAATTCTAAATTTGATATTGTTCATCTCGAAGAAACTAAATTATCGAATGAAGCGTCCATAAAATTATTTTCTTCCTAGAAGTCGGATAATTTCTGGGCTTCCCCCTCTGATGGTGCCTCGGGGGTTCTTGTTGTTTTATAAGATCTACTCAAGGTAACTTTCAAAAAAAATTCATTTGGTAAATATTGGATTCTCTCTTTGGTCCAGAGTTGTTCTTATAAATTGTCCTTTTGTTTATTTAATAATTATGGCCATATTCCCATTGTTGAAAAAACCAAGCTATAGACCTTTTTGGGTGAGTTGATACAAGCACTCCAGGGAGAGTTGATCATCTTGGGAGGGGAATTTAATGCTATCCTTAATAATGATGAGAAATGTGGTGGGATTATTCCTTGTCCAAAGGTGATTATGGACTTTAATCAGTTTATTTATGATAATGATCTCATGGATGTTTCTCCCAAGGTGGGAAAATTCACCTGGACGAATCATCGTGTGGATTTTTGTAACATTATAGAGCATTTGGATCATTTTCTTGTTTTGGATTTATGGCTTCAAACTGAAATATACTACCACTCACTCACTTTACCTATTTCTAGTTCTGATCACTTTTTGATTATGTTACATTTATCAGAATCCCCTTCTTTCTAGAGAGGTACCTTCAAGATTGAACCAATGTGGTTCTGAGATCATAGTTTTATTCCTTTACTAAAATAATGGTGGCTAAACTCTTCATAAATGAAAGGCATGTGAATATGTAGGCTGGTAAAAAAATTACAGTTGCTAAAAATTAAGATCAAAGATTGGAACATTAATACCTTTAAGAACATTTTTCAGGAGAAAACTAGATTACAGTCTGAATTGGTCATAGTTAATGACTTCATTATTCAAAAAGGCATGAATGCCCAATCTTTTTCAATAGAAAAGGATCTCAAATGTTCTCTAGAGGAAGTAAGTCTCAGAGAAGAGATTTACTGGAAACAAAAATCTCAAGAAACTTGGCTTGTAGATGGGGATAGAAACACAAAGTTTTTTCATGCTAATACTAAGCTTAGACATCTTAAAAACAAAAGTGTTTTCATTGGATCCTCTGGTGGGAAATTAGAAGATGAAAGTGATATTGTTGCTGAGGGTATTTCCTTCTTCTCAAATTTGCTAACAAAGCAACAAGTTCATTGTTCTAATTCTTTGTTAGATTCTATCCCACATTGTGTATATGAGGAAGATAATATTATGCTTATGGCTCCCTTCACATTGAATGAGCTTAAAGAAAATGTTTTTTCCATGGCCCCAGACAAGGCCCCAGGTCCCGATGGATTCACTATTCTTTTCTTTCAAAAATGTTTGGATTTTATGGGCAATGATATTTTACTTGCATTAGAGGAAGCTAGGATTCATAAAACCATGCTAAACAAGCTTAATCATACTTGGATTTCTCTCATCCCAAAAAAAGACAATCCTTAATCATTTTTGGATTTTCATCCTATCTCACTTTGTAACTCTCTAAAAAATTTTTTTACCAAAGCTATTTGTGTCAGGTTGTCCAAGGTCCTTCCTAAAATCATCTCTGAGGAGCAAGGGGGCTTTGTTCCTAGGAGAGAAGCTCTGAAGGGTGCTATTATGGCTCATGAAATTCCGCACTCTATTCGATTACATAACCAATCAACAATGGTGCTTAAGCTAGATATGATGAAAGTATATGATCGTGTTGATTGGGACTTTCTTCTCATGATCCTCACTAGGTTGGGTTTTCACAAAAAATGGGTAAAATGGATCCAAGCCTGCATATCCTCTCCTTTATTCTAGGTTACCATTAATGGGTCCTCTAGAGGTTTTTTATAATCTTCTAGATGTATTTGGAAGGGGGATCCCCTTTCCCCCTTCCTATTCATCCTAATTGCTAATGGGCTTAGTACATCTATATGTCATGTTAGACAAGTTGGGATTTCGAACGGTGTCTCCTTTAATGATGCAAATGAATCCTATACACATAATATTTTTGTGGATGATACTCTTCTATTCAGAGAAGCCACCATCATGGAAGCTTGAGTTATTAAAAAAATCATAGATGATTATTCCATGACATCTGGGCAATTAATTAATCCAGAAAAATTTAAAAAAAAATCTTAAATGTTACTCCTTTAGTTCAAAATAGTCTTTCTAAATTATGGGGCTTCTCTTTGGGGGAGTTTCCTTGCTGATATCTTGGAGTCCCCTTCTATTCTGGTTCAGAAAAACATCATTTTTGGGATAAGATTATCTTTGCGATTTCTCGACGAATTCTATCATGGAAGCATAAATAGATGACCTTATCTAGCAAGTTACTGATGATTACATTTGTCTTAAATGCCATCCCAATTTACTTATGTCGGTCTTAAATATGCCTAAGCGTTCAATTGAATAATTTCAATTGATCTTAAGGGAATTTATTCGGGCTGACAATGTAACTGAGAAGAAAAAGTTACCCCTTCTTTCTTGGAGCAAGGTTTATACTCCTATATCCATTTGGGATGCTGGAGTAAAGGATTTGTATTTACAAAATAAAGCATTGGGTGCTAAATTGCTTTGGAAACTATACCAAAGCCTTAATTTTAAATGGGCCAGATTAATGAGATTGAAATACCTTGACTCTGATCAAAGGGAAAGAATCTTTACAACTTTAGATTTGCCTCGGGGATCTGACATGGGGAACTTCATGGTTTCTTTTTGAGAGCACATCCTGCCCTTCCTCTCTTGGTTAATACATGATGGGTCAAAAGAGTGGTTTTGGGAGGACTCATGGAATGGGCACATGCCTTTGTCTCAAATCTAGGAGTGGAACCCCTTAAATGCTCATATTAAATAGATTTGGGGTGACCGGGTTTGTCATTATTTAGATATTCAAGATGGTTTGCCAGATTGGAGAGAACTTTCTGACCTAAATGATTTTTTAGATTTGGTAGTAGAAATTCATAAGGAACTTAGCTCTAGATTTATTTTATTCTCTCCTCTTGAGGATGAACTGATTTGGTTAGGTTCCCCTTCTAGCCAATATACGGTTAAGGCCAGTTATGACTCAAATTTACATCTTCATTCTTCTAATTCTTGACCTGTAAGACTTTTATGGGGATCTGCATGTCCTCCTAAGGCATGGGTCTTTGCCTAGTTGGCCATTAAGGATAGGGTCCTCACTGAGGCTAGACTTGATATATTGGGGATTACCGTTGTGTTTCCTTGTATGTTATGTGCATATTTTATGGAAACTTCTAATCATTTATTCCTTTACTACCCCTTTTCTCTTGATTGTTGGTATTGTCTTATTCACAAGCTAGGATAGTTTACAACTATTGGCCCTAATCTTTGTGACCACTTCAAATCTTGGCCTTTTTTGCCCAAATCTTCCACATTTGCACCTCTTTGGGAGGTGAGCCCCTCTATAGTCATTTGGAATATTTGGATTGAGAGAAATGAAAGAGTATTTAGAGGCAAATCTACTTCATGGATCGAGGTCATTGGCAAAATAGAAAATTCTAAATCTAAAGTGATGCTTACACACCATGTTATATTTATCAAGACAGAAAATAATTTTACTAAGTGGGATTTCTTTATTCATGACAATTGGCCTTTCCTTCAGTCCTTTCCACCTCATGGATGTCAAGCTTCTTGTTCATCTTCCTCCTCCTGTCTAAATGCTACTTGGTCTACTCTTCCTTCTGGTTTTGTGAAATTGAATTATGATGGCACGCCTCCAGGGGAAATTCAGGCATTTCAAGAGTGGGGATTGTGTTTAGAAATTCTGAGGGGAACATTATTAGAGCACCTTGCAAAAAGCTTCCCTCAGACTCCAACAATATAGTGGAGATGAAAGCTCTTCTCTTTAGCCTTTCTATTGCTATCTCCATGAAGATATCTAATATTATAATTGAGGGGGCCTCAATGGTGACCTATAACATAGTCTCCTCTAGAAATACTTCCTCATGCAAACTAAGATACAGACTGGATTTGGTCCTCAAAATATTAACATCCTTGCAATCCTTTGAGCTTAACCACTGTTTCAGAGAGGCAAATATGGTTGTTGATTTTTTTGGAAAATAAGGCGATGGATGATCCATTCCCACTTGAGCAAGTGGATATGAATTCTTTGTCACATTTGGTATAATATTGATACTTCTATATGAGGCTAACTTACCATGTTGATTTATCATATTCTTAACTGTGCTTTTTTACCTCTCAGATATGTTACACATTATGATTTTGGGGGTTTTCAATTTTTTTATTTTTCATTGGCTTGATCCAATCTTATATTTGTGGGATTGTTTTGGTGTAGAAAGGTGGTTAATTATGTCCCTTTATATGTGTGTTTCAGATTATATTTCCCCCTCATGGATTTTAGTTTTCTTTCCCTAATATTTCATACTATATCAGTAGTACCAATATGGATTTTAGCCAAAGGTGGAGTTGTTTCTATGCAGGTGCGCCACTCTAGGTGTTTAATCCCATTCAGATTCTTGAACTATGCATGGAGGATTAGTTAATTACATTTGGTGAGGATACTACTTCAGGTGTGGTTCCTTGCCCAGTTTTGGTAGATGAGAGACAATCATCTTCAGCAATGACATATGCATCCCTTGGCTCCCATTTTTCTTCTCTCCCCTTTCTCTCTGATGGATCCTTTTTGGATGTAATGGGCTAATAGGGATTGTAAGGACTGGTAGGATTTTCTTTTCGGCTTGATTTGGGTAGACTAGTATATTAGTATAGTAATTTATCTACATGGAATACAACCAGAGGTTTTCTTCGTGGTTCTTTCATGCTAGTATGCCCACCTGAACCATGTTTGTAAACTTTTTATGGGATTATGTGCCCTTACAATACAAGGAAAAATTGGTCCCCCCTCATGACAAGGAGAGAGAGAGAGAGATTTAAAAACATCTACAACTACGTATAATTGATACTAAAATGTTATTCTTCTCCTACCATCCCACGTACTTCATTCTTCAATGAGGAGATTCCATGCCATAACTATTATGGTTCTTTCTACATACCCACTAATTTCACATATTCATCACCTACTCAAATGTTATAGAAAACATTCATTCCCTCCTTTATGATAAGACAAACAAAAAATGGTCCCCTCCTAACCAATATGAACCAAGATAAAACAACAAGAAGAACAACAATTGTAGAGAGAGAGAGGTACTAAAACAGCTACCTGATATTTTGTCTTCAAATAGGACATTTGAACATGTGTAACCACATTGCAATAGGGGTGGAAGATGTGTTCAATCTCGGCCCTCTGCCCACTCAAACCCTAACAATTTCTAGAGGTAGAGGAGAACAAAGCCCTCCCAAGCCCCTCCTGTCGGTTGTCCCTTCTATACAGGGAAACTACTCGATTCTCCTCTTTCTCCACGGCTACCTCCTCATCAATAGCTTCTACACTCAACTTTTGCAACACATTGCCTCCCATCATTACATCACAATCGCTCCTCAGGTGATATAATACTGTGCACATAATGTTTTAAAATATTTGAAATTTATATGGAATTGGAGGAAACAATTACGGAATTCCAAAATCGTGGAGAATAAAGAAAGAATTGTAACGTTTAGAATGGTTGAAGATTGTAAGCAACAGTTAATTTAAAGAATAATTGATCGAGACTTTTTTTCTTTAAGGAATTATTGAAACAGATCCATAATTGATCCAGTCATTTTAGAGTTTTGATGATGATTTTATTTATTTATTTTGAGGATAGATTTTTCTGTTTAACTTTCCGCTTTTATACAGAGATACTAATGATAGTTGGTTTGTATATTTTGTTTAAAGAATAATTTATCCAGATATTTTTTTGGTTTTCTATATGAAAGATAATTGATAATTTTTTGTTATGATTAAATATTTGTTGTTTAGAGAGTATTTGATTCACACATTTTAGTGTTTTAGTGATAATTTTATTTATTTTAATTTATTAAGATATTTTTCTGTTTGAAGAATATTTGATTCAGAATCTCAAATACATAGTTGTTTTACTGATAATTTAGTGTTATTTATTTTGATGAAAGTTTTTTCAGTTTGTTTTTTAAAGAATAATTGATCACACATTTTGTGGTTTTATTTATTTATTTATTTTGAGTTATCCAGATCCTTTTCCCTTCAAGAATGACTGATTTAGAATTTTTTTTGTTTGAAGAATGATTGATTCTGGCACTGAATTGTTTATATTATTTATTTTTTGTTATTTATTTTAATGACAGATTTTTCTATTTGATGATTACAAAATGATTGATCCAGACATTTTGTTGTTTTATTGGTATTCTTTTAATTTATTTTGATTCATCCAAATGTTTTTGTGTTTAAAGAAATGAATGATTCAAATAAATTTTTGTTTGGAGAATATTTTATTCAGAGCCCAAACTATTTTTGATATAAGCAGTAGCAAGCGGATGCTGACCCGAGGTACAAAGAAGCTAACAGAATAGACTTAACGACATATTAAATCAGTAAAGTCACTAGAGATAAACATGAACATCATTTACCTCTATCAAAAACCAAAATAAAAAAGCTAAACCAGCAGCGGTAAGTGTCCCAAAAGAAAACAGTATCAATGTTTAAAAGCCAAAAAGTAATACGAAGCCACACATTGCTATTTAACAGAAATAAAGTCTTATGCTTAAAATTGAACTTAAAGAAACTGGTTCAAAAATAGGGCTTGGGGTCTGCAGTGTAACATCACCCCAACCCGCACTTCACCATTAGCTGGATCCCTTCCTATCCCATAAGTGCTTCGACAACAGCAGGTCTGCCCACTCCTCATTGATAAATTTGAAGAGTTCCCTGTTCCCTTCTATAGAGTCCTTCCTAGTCGAGGCTTTCTCGTTCAACAAATAGAGGGTAGTGGAAGAGGCATGCATGAATTTGTGAGAAAACATGCTGACATCCGTCAGCCTCCTATTTGTGTTGTCCAAGTCCTCATTTAGTTTGGCCACCATATTCTACAGATTGACAATCTGAAACTTGATTTTACCAACAAGGCCAGTGCCCACATCAGTTTTAGGGTTCTCTTTCCTATTATGTAGGCTAGAATCTTCCTTGCCCACTTCAACCACATTGTCCTGGTTATCAGTATTCCCCCCTTCAAGGTCAGTATTAGTCTGGTTTCCATCCCTATTGGGGGACTCAACTGAAACATCCTCTTTATTGAACAACTCATTCATAGCCTATTTCCCTTTCTCTTTGGCAAGACAAGAAGACCGATGGGTACTAGTGGGCCAGGGGTTAGCATTCTGGGGGCAGTCCAGGTTAATGTAGATTTTTTTGCACCTTTTGGCATGCTCGGGAGAGTCCTCCAAGGTCAGGTCATGCTTGGTACCTGCACGAGGAGTAGGGGTAGGGCAAGTTCCAGAAGAGTTAGGGCTAGCAACAGGGGTGGAGCCACCAATAGAACCAGAAGGTGAGGGAATGCCCTGGTTGAGGGAGACCAAGGGTGACAAATTTAGTTGGGCAAGTTGGGTGATTTCCATAATGGGTGGAGGGTAGAGGGTACAGTGGAAGTGATAAATCCTTAAGATAAGCCCTTGGTGAAGGTAAATGGGTTTTTTACCCAGAGAGATAGCCTCATTCACGATGGCCACAATATTCTCTAAAGAGTGCAGAGGGTAAAAAGGCAAGGAAATTAACAGTTTATGCCTAAGATGATTAAGAAAAGGAAGGTGGTAATTGTAGAACGTACCAAACCTGCCCTCTAAGGTGAAATATTTCATGACAAGCTTGCACATCTTCGACCAAAATTCAGGAAGGTCAGTCGTGCTATAACCACCATTTTTAGACACAAGTTTGTTGTCATTGGCAAAGAACTGGTCAAACTCTATTTTGGCCTGGGTTTTGGTGGTTTTCCTCCACTTCCTACCCATGGTTTCCATACCTGTGGCTTTACCAATAACCTCCTCGTTAATCTCAAAAGTGATACCATTAATGGTGACCCTTCTCTCATTCTAGCTTTTGGTGAATTCACGAGATATCATTTCATCGTGCCTAGCCAGACATTTCATGAAGGGAAGAATCCCACCTTCTTTACAAAAATACATGACCATCAAGTCCGAGGAGAACTCTTCCTCAATCTTGTCAAGTTCAATCCTATGGCGATCCCCTCCCATGTTTGCAGAGTTGTTCGAAGCAACCTTCACCCAAGAATTCCACACCCAGTACAAGCCAAAACCCTTCTCAGGACAATACCACCTAAAACTAGAGCACAAAAAGAAAGCAGTGCCATTGCGTGAAATGGTAAAAATGGGGTAAAAACTTGGCCTAAAACATTTGTCTTTTAACGTATGAAACCTGCTAAAATAATTACCTTTAGACACAAAAATCACCGCCAAGGGAACCACCAGGGTTAACACGTGGGAAAGACATTGTAACCCATAATTACCATCAAAACAATCTCCATCATATCTCTTATTAATCACCATAAATCTCAAATGTATCTGATGCCATAAAAAGATATAATGGCACTTTATAATAGGAGTGAGGCAAGCAATCCACATCCTTCGCCAAAAATAATTGGGGATCCTACATTCGGCGACCATGTGGCCTTTCCAAATGTGATAAACAACCAAGCTAAATTAGATATTGCTCTGGGGTCCGCCTTTTAGCGCCTAAATCAGACTTTGATTTTTAAACATTTTGGTTGTTGTTGTTGTCGATTCCACTCATTTCCCACCCAAGAAGGTCTTGAGTATTTTTAAGAAGCTGATTAGTAGCACACCAACAATGTAAGCCAACTGTCTATAACCCCATGGTCGCCATTGAATCAAAGATAGAATTCCCTTCTCTGTAAATGTTCTTTATGGTGGAATCTATAAAGAGATCAATGAGTCCCTTAATAGCAGACAGGATGGGGTCATCTCACCACCCGTCCAAGGAGAAACCACTAGCAGCATTAATAATAACCTTCCAATCCTCTTCGATCTCAAACCTAGAGCAACCAATGTTAAGGGAGAAATTTAATCCCCATAAGAGCAACATAGCCTCTTCCTAGTTCATCGAGTGGTCAACGAGGGGGCCTGCATAAGCAGCCACCAATCTCCCCTATTGATCCCATATGACTCCCCCTCCAGCATGTTTTCCGCCCCAGGCAGCCCCATCAAAGTTAAGTTTGTGCCAATTTTACTAAGGGGGGACCCAAACAGTCGCCATTCTGGCTCTAAGTTTAGAGTTGTCAAATCTGGTGAACCCATTACCCAAACCCCACTCCTTAGTAATCTTCCAATCAAAGTCAGTAGGAGGGGAAATAGGGCTTTTCCAGCTTCCCACCAGCAGGTTTTCCTATCAAAATTTATAGCTGATATAAAAAACATCCATAATAGTGAGTTCAGTATCTCTGAATATCATGTTGTTGCATTCCTTCCAGATTACCCAACAGAATATCAGGGGGATTTGGTTCCAAAGGACTTTGATTAGTGGGTGATGTGGGGGAGATTTCCATTCAAGAAGAATATCCTAGATTTTTTAGTTAGAAACCCAAGGGAGGCTGAGTCTTGAGAGGATTTCTTGCTAGATCCCAACAATAAACTCACAGTGAAGCGTGATATGGTTAGAGCTTTCCTCAATTTTCTTGCAAAGGCAGCATCTGTTAGCAAGGCTAAACCCTCATTTAACAAGATTGTTGAGCGTGAGGATTTCCCCATGGAGAATGGTCCACTAGAAAAAGTTGTCTTTAGGGATTAATTGAGGCTGCCAAACCTTCCTCCAAAAAGAAATATTAGTACAATCATTGATAAGCAGACCATAAGCCGATTTGACAGAAAACCCACCATGTTGCTTATGTCTCCAAAGCAATCTATCAGACCGATCTATTATAGGCATGCAGACAAAAAGTAGCAGGTCCCTGAGTTTAGTTGCAAGGGTGGTCAAGTCTGGTCTTCCCTGAAGATGAGGGAGAAATTCAATCCACTTTCCATTAGAGATAAAGTTGGAAACCCACGATCCAATAGCAAGGGCCAAAATATTTCTCAGCTGAGAGAAACAATAATTCTTGAGTATGGTGTTAGGTAGCCAGGGGTCATCCCAGAATCTGATATCCTATCCATTACCCAATGAACAGATTGCCCCTTTTTCTAAAATACTCCTGCATTTGAGGATACTATTCTAGATTTTAGAGCTCCCTGGGTGGCCCTGCACCATGAAGAGTTTACAGAACTGACCCCCATCCAGATACTTAGCTTCCATGATTCTACACCAATCAATAGTTCCCTGTATCATGGTCTATGCCACCTTAGAAAGCAGAGCTCTATTAAGGTTGCAGATTTTTCTTAACCCCATGCCCCCCAATGTTTTGGGGAGACAAACCTTATCCCAGGAGACCTGCGGGAGGTGTTTCTTATCCTCAAAACCCGACCAAAGGAAGGTACATAAGATTTTTTTCCCAATTTTTCAGCCATGAAGCCAGAGATTTTAAAAAGACAAAAATTAGACAGGAATTCCCTGAAGGGAAGTAGCAAAGATTTGGAGCTTACCCACATTGCTAAGGAGTTTACCTTTCCAATCTGCTAGTTTCATTTGGTTTCTTTCAAGGATAGAATTCCAGAATTCATTCTTCACATCTTTGATAATTTATGGGAGACTAAGATAAGTAGCAGGTAGTTTGTCAGCTTGGCATCCCAGAATCTTCATTATCTTTTTCTGGACCAGTTCTTTAGTGTTAAAGAAGAACATACAGCTTTTGTGATAGTTGATATGTTGGCCCAAGACTATAGCATAATTTTCTAGCAGTTGCTTCCACCTATTAGCTTCCCTAGCTGAGGAGACCCCAAAGAAGAAGGTGTCATCGACAAATTGCTGTAGGATAGTAGGTTGCAAAGTAGTGGCCGACTTAATCTCCACAATCTCTCTGGTACGGGCCACCTCCAACATATTACAGCCAAGAACTTCCACAAGGAGGGTGAAGAGGTAAGGAGACATGGGGTCCCCTTGGCAGAGCCCTTTACTAGGATAAAATTTATCCCCAGGTTTACCATTAAATAATACTGAGAATCTCACAGTCTCCAAGGAACACTTAATAAGGTCTATAAATTGCTCTGGGAAGCTGAAAGCAGACAGGACTTTATAGAGAAAAGTCTAATGGACTTTGTCGTAAGCTTTAGAAATATCCAGCTTGAGGGCCACCCTAGCAACCCTGCTATGGTAGATGGAGTGAATTATTTCATGCGTGGTGATGGTAGCATCCATAGTTTACTGACCAAGGACAAATCCTTTCTGATTGGGGCTGATGATCTTGTCAAGCAAGGTTTGATTCAATTAACCATAATTTTGGATAAGACCTTATACAAAGTATTGCAGAGACTGATGAGTCTGAAGTCCTCCATGATTTTTGGCTTTGCACACTTGGGGACCAAAACAATATAAGTATCATTAATTTTCTTTAAGAGTTTTTTACATCTGATGAAATCGCGCGCAACATGAATGACATCAAAACCAACAATATCCCAATACTCTTGGAGGAAAGCAGGGGAATCCATCCGAACTAGGGGCCTTGTAGTATCCCATGGAGAAAACGATATTATGAACCTCCTCATTAGAGACCCTAGACAAGAGTATATTATTATCATCAGCCGTGATGGCCTTGGGTAGCTGTGCAATGAGATGTTCCTGGAGGGAAACAGGGTCCCCAAAAGAAGAATTGGTGAAAGCTCTAGAAAAGTGATCAGTCTATTTTAATGATAATTTTATTTTATTTATTTTGATAACAAATTTTTCTATTTATCATTTACAGAATAATTGATCCACACATTTTGCTTTTCCATAGATAATTTTTTATAATTAATTTTAATGAAAGATTTTTATGTTTTAACTTTTTTTAAAAATCCTTAAAAGAAATTAACAGTTAAAATATCTCGTAAATTTCAGACTTTCACATCATTGTAAACTTTTCAGTCCAAATATTTGTGTCAATTTCAGACTTTCACATGATTGTAAACTTTCCAGTTCAGAATTAAATGTCTCTTTGAGAACTTAATTTGATGCAGATGTATAATGTAACCTGTCTGAACGCCAGTGGGGAGATAAATGATGCTGTGTGCATCACTGAGTGGCTGCGGGAGAACCTTTGTCAGTATCTGAAATTAAATGTGCAGCCGGATTTCCAACAGGTTGTCATTGTAGGTCATAGCCGTGGCATCAAAGTGGCTTTCAGAGTTGCGCTGGGTAAAAGGAAGAGCCCTCCGTCGATGCCCTACGTGGCGCTGGTGGGAGTCAATCCTGTGGACAGAACGTTGTCGATGATTGTATGTGGGAAAGAGAATTCTCTGGTAAATATGCCGACGCTTGCTATGTGGGAAAGAGAACTGCTGTTGTCCTCCCTGCGCCTCGGCTTGTATGAACCACGTGAAATTTTTTAGGTTGTGCAGCCCTCTGGCTTATCATTTCATGGCCGTGGACTACGGTCACATGGACTTTCTGGATGATATCACAGGCGGAGTGAAAGGAAAGACATTGTATTGTTTGTTTAAGAACGGTCCAGTGAGGGAGCCCATGTGGTGGTTCACCAGGGGAATTATGGTGGCTTTTTGGAATGCATCGCTGAGGAAGGAGGTCGAGGATTCGGAGGAGCTAATGAAGAATCCCTCAGTCGCTCCTGTTAGGTTGGACCCCCTGAGTATATAGCTTTGCCATCAGTTACTGTATAATATGTGATAATGTTATTTGTTGACGTTTAAGATGTTTCTAGGGTCAAAAATCTTCCTATTTCTTATGATCTTAACAAAACAATGAGGATGACTTAATATTGCTTTGCCATCGGTTATTGCCTAATTAATTGGTGATAATGACATTTGTTGAGATCTAAAACCTTTTTAGGGTCACAAATCTTCCAATTTCTTATGATATTTACCAAACAATGAGGATGACTTAAATCTTTCCACCGTCACAAATCTTCTTATTTCTTATGATCTTAACCAAACAATGAAAATAACTTCAGTTTAGATATATGTTCACTTATATTATGATATATAAACTAATATATAGATAAAAATGTATTTGTAGAGAAGGCTTTATTTTTCTTCAAAGTTCCTGCCTATTGTTTAATGTTTTTAGGGGTAAGATATGGTGAAATGAGAATGTGTTTAAGGTAGTGTGGACAAATTGCGTGACACTAACAATATAAATTGAATATTTGAATAGTATGTTGAACAGAAGTTCATTATCTTCGTAATTAATTGTAACTTATGAAAGAAGTTATGGAGAAATCATAAATAATAATTTTGATGATTTTGTAACTTCAAAT
>MU223445.1:13986-31443 GCA_018584345.1 Thuja plicata | reverse complement strand
GTATCACCCCTTTCTATTTCCAGTTTTAAAGTTTTCTTTTCTCCCTTTCCCTACTAAGTTTCAAATCAGGAGGTGATATCCCATATTTTATAGGAACCGGCCTAGAATCCGGAGATTCCTCTTCATTTATAGTCTACCCACAGCTAGGAGAGGTTTCCATTGTGAGGATGGAATTGTCATGTAGCCCTAATGCCTGAGTTAGGGTGACAATTCTGAGCCTGAACATTAATCTATGGTCAAACAAATGAGATGAGAAAAAATAATACTACGCAAATAAATTATCATACCAGGATATACAAAATAAAAAAATAACCAAAGATGACCTTTGTAATCTCTTTACGAATCCTAGAATAAATTAAAGTCCCAAGTCTAGTAGTAGGAGAATCCCTATCCACTGGTGAAACCACAAAGAAATCAAAAAACAAATTGGGATAGATGGTGGATGGTTTTTTATAGCACTCCTTATAAAAATAAAGAGGTTTTCTTATACTTTTTGAGGAATTTCAATTGTGAGTTTATCCTCAAGGAGGTCCCAAATTATTTTGACTTTTTGCAATATTAGAGTAGGGGCAGGGGGTCATCATATGATAGACCAGGGCACAACATGACCCTAACATAGTTAAGGTACCCAGTGGAAAACCACATGTCGAGCATATCAATGTTCCTTCCATTGTGAAGAAACATGTAGAGGTAGACACACTAGGCATAATTAGTTCTCTAACATAGACTTGTTGGAAATATAATAAGGCTAGGTGACTGAGAGGAGTGGGGGCGGGTGAATCAAAAACCAATAAAACTTAATCTCTTTACTCCTTTATTAGATTATCTAAATTGATTGCATGTATGAAATGAAAAGAAATAAAACATCAACAACACTTGACACAATATTTGGTTACCTAGAAACCTTCCAAATAGAAAGTAAAACTAGGGTGGGGATGGTACCCACAAGATTTATTACTGCAGTATAAATTTAGCCTGTTAAATCTTACAATTGACCATTTCAGATGGTCTGCCCTGTTAGGAGCAAATAAGGACTGTTAGGTCCACCTTGTGAAAGGATTTAGTACATTACAATTAAGTATGCAACTCTGTTAGGATATTTGTAAAGGACTGTTAAGTCCACCTTGTTAGAGGATTTTGCTGATGCACCTGTTAGGATGAATTAGTAGATGATCTTCTATGCAACTCTGATTTGCTGAATAAGATCCAATGATATAATACTAATCACCTAAATGTGTTAAATTAGTCTTTGTTGTTCTTTATACTTTTGTAGCCTCTTAACCAATCTGCCACTTCATATTCGCACTTATACTTTTCTCACATACATATTTGCATAAACAAAATACCTTATATTTATACCTTAAAAAAATCAAATACTTTTGTAAGTCGGCTTCCATATGATAAATTAATATCAAACAATATAAGCTAAGTCGGCCTAAAACTCTTACTCAGGTGCAGTAATCCACTTGGGCATTATGTGTTAGGATTAACAAGGCAAAAATAACAATTACATGCAGAAATATAATCTATAACAAAGAATAATAAACCAAACCAGAAGAGAACACAAGACATAAAGGTTTAACATGGTTCAGCCAATCCCTGGGCTATGTCCACCAAACAGCAAAGTCCAATATTATTCTTATCCAGTGATTACAATCAGATCACAATGCACAGATCCCTCACAGCTCAATACCACCGTAAAACATACAACATAATCAGGAAACCCTAACCCTAAGCCAATTTATACAAATTTATGCCTCTTAGGGTTAGAACATGTTGGTCAAGAAATTAGCCAAAAATAAGACCCCACGCCTTGCAGAAAGGTAAATCACTTTCCTGATCAGTCACCATAATATAACAATCTCCCACTTGGGGACTGATCAGACTCCACATAAACCAACAATTCTCCCACTTCGAGACTAATCTTGTAGCTAAACTTCTACCTTGTGAAGCTCCCACTGGATCCAACCTTCCTAGACTCTGTTGTTCTCTTAGTCTATTCAATCTAGAAGACCAACCAAAATTGAACAAGAATTCAGCTTCTCCCTCATTACAACCTTTGTAAACATATCCACTGGATTATCATCTGTATGAATCTTTTCAAGCTTTAATTTCCCATCATCCAAAACTGACTGAATGAAATGATACCGCAACTATATTTTCTTTGTCTTTGAATGCAAATTAGAATTCTTCACAAGATGAATGGCACTCTGACTATCTGAATATAGATAGTTATCTGCCTATGGATGTCCCAATTCTTCCATGAAGAATTGAAGCCATATCATCTCCTTGGCAGGCTCAGTAGAAGCAACATACTCTGCCTCTATAGTGGATAAAGCATTCACCTTTTGTAACCAAGAAATCCAACTTGATGTTGTCCCACCAATAGTAAATACATAACCTATAGTACTCTACCTAATGTTTATATCTCCTGCCAAATCTGAAGCAACATAACCATGAACAATAGTAGTAGAGCCCCCAAAGTGTAAACACTTATTAGATGTACCTCTCAAATATTTGAGAATCCATTTGATTTCATTCTAATGCTCAATCCCAGGGTGACTTATATACCTACTAATGACTCCCACTGCATGTACAATGTCTGGCCTAGTATAGACCATAGCATACATTAAGCTCCCTGCAGCTGAATCATAAGGTATCTTGGCTATTTTAGCCTCTTCTTCTGGTGTCTTTGGACATATCTCCTTAGTCAATTTAAAATGACCAGGAAAAGGTGTAGTGATAGCTTTGGCATCCTTCATGGAGAATATTTACAACACCTTTTCAACATAATCAGCCTGAGATAGAGTTAATTTTCTGTTCTTCCTATCTCTGCAAGTTTTCATGCCAAGGATTTGTTTTTCTTCCCCCAAATCCTTCATAGAAAAATATTTTGCTAACTGTTGTTTCAACCCTTTAATATGATCCATGTTAGACCCAGCTACAAGCATATCATCAACATATAAACATAAAATAATGTAGTTGTCCTCATTTAGCCTCTTGAAATAAACACAATGGTTAGAATTACATCGAGTGTATCCATTCTCATTCATAAAAGTATCAAACTTAATTGTCGAGGTGCTTACTTCAAGCTGTATAAAATTTTCTACAATTTTCTTAAAATAGTAGGGGTAGGGGTAGGGGGACGTTTATAATATGCCTTTAAAAACTCTAGGCCAACCCCTTATCATAGGTTGTACCATATATAATTCTTCATTCAAATCACCATGAAGAAAAGTTATTTTAACATCAAGCTGATCTAAATGCAAATATTCAATAGCCACAATAATTAAAACAGTACGAATAGAAGTCATTTTAACAACTGGGGACAATATCTCATCAAAATCAATACCATGTTTTTGTGCAAATCCTTTTATGAATAATCTGGCTTTAAATCTTTTCTTACCTCCATCTTCTTCTTTCAACCTGTAAACCCATTTATTTTGCAAAGCCCTTTTACCAGCAAGTAACTTACATAAATCCCAAGTCTAATTTTTTAGCAAGGAGTCCATTTCATCTGTCATTGCAGACTCCCACTGAAGCTTTATATCCACCTACATAGCTGCATTATAACAATCAAGTTAACCAGCATCAGTTAATAAAATAGAATACAAAGAAGGTGAAAATCTATCTGGAGGTCTACTTAGCCTTGTTGACTGTCTAACATTCACAGGGGTGTGCGGTATTTGTGGTATTTGTTCTTGCTATTATTGTGGAGCATAAGGAATTATTGGAACATTATCTTTTGGAGTATCATCCAACTCTACACAATCAGTGTATTTCTTCTCATGCTGTCGCAATAGATCTTTGTACAATACTTTCTCATTGAATATGACATCCCTACTTCTTACAATTTTATGATTCTCAAAATAAAAAATTCTATAGCCAAATTCATCAATGCCATATCCAACAAATACACATTTCTTTGATTTTTCTTCCAACTTGGTTCTATTTTCAAAATCTATATGTGTAAATGCTTCACAACCGAAGGTTGTGAGAAAATAATAACTTACCTTCTTACCAGTCCATGCTTCCTCTGGAATACCACAACCCAAAGGACTAGAGGGACCTCTATTGACTAGATAAACAACAGTATTTACAGCCTCTACCCACATGTTTAAGGGGAGAACAACATGCAATCTCATAGTCCTTGCATGCTCCATTATGGTCTTGTTCATGTGTTCAACCACTCTATTTTCTTGTGGAGTTCTTGGAACCATTTTCTTCCTACGGATACCATTAGAGGAACAATAATCATCAAATTGTTTGCTGAAATACTCACCACCATTATCAGATTTGAGATATTTTAATATTTTACCAGTCTCATTTTCAACCAATCTTTCCCATTTCTTAAAAGTTTCAAACACATCATATTTCTACCTAAGGAAATAAATCCATACTTTCCTAGTTACATCATTAATGAAAGTAACATAATATAGAGAGCCACCAAGGGAAGATACATGAGATGGCCCCCATACATCTGTATGCACAAGCTCTAATTTATCATCTTTCTTGTCCTTCCCACCCTTCAAGAAACTAACTCTCTTTTGTTTTCCTTACACACAACTTTCATAGAAATCTAAATTTACACATTTCAGACCTCGTAAAACTTTCTTTGAGTGAAGTAATTTCATACATTTCTCACTCATGTGCCCAAGTCTGTTGTGCCATAGTGTTGTTTCTGTATCCACAACAACTATTTTGTGTTCAACCTTCTCAACTACAACAACTGTTCCTGAACATTCATTTTTCTCTATAACAATTAAAGTAGAAGGAACAGTATTGCCTGTACAAAGATATAAGGTGCCTACTTTCACACCTTTCACTACTACTAAGGAACCTTTTGAGACCTTCCAAATTTTATCATTAAAAGTAACTGTGCAACCCTCATCACCTATTTGCCCTACTGAAATTAAATTTCTACTCAGCCTTGGAACATGTCTTACCTCTTGTAGTAGCCAATGATTCCTATTTTGCAACTTAATTTTAATTCTTCCCTTCCCAAAAATTTGACAAGGTTGATTATATCCCAAATAAACTAGCCCAAAATCACCTTGGACATAATCAATAAAATAACTCCTATGGGGTGTAGCATGAAAAAAATCACCTGAATCTAGAGCCCATGAATCATCAACATTTTCAAGGGAAAGGACCAAAACATCATCATCAGATTTATTACTTACCACATTTTCCTCCTAATTTCTTTCTTGTTTTTCTCCTTTACTTTTTCAAGACCATCAATATTTCTTCTTATGACCTAGTTTTCCATAGTACTAGTAGTCACTAGGTCCTCTTGATTAAGACCTCTTTCCCTTTGACTTCCATTGTGATTTCCCATGATTTCTAGAGTTGTTTCCTCTATCTCTTGTTCTACCTCTACTTTATGCATTCAACACGCTACTTGATGAAGATACACCTGAGCTTTTCCTACAAATTTCCTTGCTTAGAATAACACCAATAACATCATCAAATTTTAGGGTGTTCGTATTGGAAACAGAGTTACTAACGGCCATTATAAAGCTATTCTAGCTTTCTAGAAAAGAACATGGAATCAAGAGAGCCCTAATTTCTTCATTGAAATTAATATTCACAGAGGATAATTGACTAGTAACTGTATTAAACTCATTTAAATGATCAGTCACTGACCCACCTTCTACCATCTTCATATTAAATAAGTGCTTCATAAGAAATACCTTATTCGAAGTGGAAGGATTTTCATATAACTTTTCTAGGGATTCCATCAACTCTTCAATTTTCATTGATTTCGTAATATTAAATAGCACCGATTGAGCTAGGCATAAGCAAATGCTACCAGTGCCCTTCTATCTAGAATGTTCCAGTCCTCCTAAGCCATAGCTGGATCTTTATTGGACACTCCTCCCAAAGGTTGCCATAAATCCTTCTCATAGAGATAGTCCTCCATCTGCACTTTCCATAAGTGAAAGTTCTGCCCATTAAATTTTTCAACCTTCAGCCTACCCTCGTCTGCCATAACTCCCACTTGACCGTGAGACTCCCACTCAACCGTGAGACCTTTGTGTAGAGGATAACTGAAAACAACCGTAGCTCTGATACCACTTGTTAGGATTAACAAGGTAGAAATAACAATTACATGCAAAATTATAATCTATAATAGAGAATAATAAACCAAACCAGAAGAGAACACAAGACACAAAGATTTAACATAGTTCACCCAATCGCTGGGCTACGTCCACCAAACAACAAAGTCCAATATTATTCTTATCTAGTGATTACAATAAGATCGCAATGTGCAGATCCCTCATAGCTCAATACCACCGTAAAACATACAACATAATCAGAAAACCCTAACCCTCAGCCAATTTATACAAATTTATGCCGCTTTAGGGTTAGAACATGTCGGTCAAGAAATTGGCCGAAAATAAGAATCAAAAAAATTTCACCCCACACCTTTCAAAAAGGTATATCAACTAAAAGGTAAATCACTTTCCTGATCAGTCACCATAATATAACATTATGTTGTCACTTGAGCAACATACTAAACTATGACACTTGGGCTACACCATGTACTCGGGTAATATTGATCACTCAGGTAATTCTGATTTCCACTGTCTGCTTGGTTGACACTGCCATTGTTCGGGTTACACTGTAACTACTCGGGTTGCACTACTAGCTCGGTCAGCACTGTGATGACTAAGTGTTTTAGCACTAATTGACAACATGTCTTTCCATAAGGTCATCAATCTCTACCTTTAGCATTAGTGACAAAAAAACAATTATCATACCATAAACTAATCAAACTACTCAGTCAAAACTCCCCCTTACCATGTGCTTGGGTACTTTATCTTTGACAACATCTCTGTGACTCGGTTGCAACTGACTATTTTTTATTTTTCAAAATTGTTTTTGTAACACACACACACACACACACACACACACACACACACATATATATTGTTATTAATAACTGAGAGGGAGGGGTGAATCAGTGGCTTCAAAAACTTATCCTTAAAATTAACCACCAATCAATAAACCTCAGATTATTAAGTCCCTACAAGATTCATGCCATAAAATACTAATAATGATTTAACTGTCTATCAATTTTCCTTTTCTGACCTTGTTCTCCTTGATTACTGATAAACAGTAAAAACTATTTGCCGACACTCAGTAAATATGTAGAGTATACCAATGAATCGAGAAATGCATATGTGAAATGTAAAATAGTAAAGTAATAAACCATACACACATAACACATGGATTTTAACGTGGAAACCCTGTTAAGGGAAAAAACCACTGGGACTGGTTCCCCAAATTTTCACTCTTCTGAAGTGAGCCCTGTTAGGAGCCAACCCTATTAAAGATTACAAACACACTGTTAGGTGTGACCTTGTTAGAGGATTTTATACATAGAGGTTGTCACTTAGTATCGGGCATCTATTTGCTACCATCATTGAATCAGCCTCCTTAGACTGTTAATAGGCTTTAGGAAAATCTTGCTACCATCCTTGAATCAGCCTTCTTCTTAGACTATCAATAGGCTTTAGGAAAATCTTGCTACCATCCTTGAATCAAACTTCTTCTTAGACTGTCAATAGGTATCTGGCAAGTCCAATGCTACTTTCATGAATCAACCTTTTTGGCACTCCTTTGGATGTAACTCAATATATAGAAGACTGTTTAGTCCTGCTCTGTTAAGAGACTTGATGCTTCAATGGTTAAACTAAAACAAAATGACCTGTTTCAAATGCAACTTGAATTGTAGATTTTCAGATCCATTTAAGTACATTACCTCTTTGATCAATGTATCAATTCAATTCTTTGTGCTCCACACTTTCTACTTTATGATGATGTGCTTCATTGTTCCTTGGTGTGTGTAGAATTCTTTAGCTCTCCTTCAACTTGATTCATTAGGAGTGTATGAGGTTATCCTTCATCAGTTTCTCTTCAACATCCTCTTTCTATTCATCCCCTTCATCCCCTTTTTATATGTTAAAAAAATCAATTAAGATTGTCTCTTATATAGACATGATATTCACCGTTTCTTAATTCTTGATTCTTGACTCTTGGCATGAAAAATAATCCAGTCAATCTGACTTAAAGCATAACTCCTAATTTATCTTGTAGTTATCTTTATACCAACTGTACAAATCTTCTTTAAATAATTCTCTTGACTCTTGTCAAATAAAACAATGAAAACAACCAATTAAGTCTATCTTTAGCTCTTGCTAGCTAGATATTTTGTCATTTTCTTAACTCCATATTGTGTCAATCAATTCTACATTTAGTTATCGGTGACAACCACCAGTTCTATCAGTGTGACTCGAGTCAGCTTTAGGATCTCCATCCATCAGGCATCATTGGATTTTACTCATAGGGCAACTCTGTTTTCAGCTCGTTGGGCATCCTATGATTTTGCTTTTTTGGGCAACACTGTCTTCTGCTTGTCGGGTATCACTGTGACTTTGGTTCTTTACTTTTAGCGATGGTGTACACTCTATCAGTTTTATCTGTCACTTAGTGAATACTTGACTTTTATGCATTGTTGAAAGCATAATAATTGTTACATTGATTCTCTGAAGTCTTTGGCATTTTATACATGACCGTACAGATGATATCAAGTTGACATTAATGACAATACAAACCATTAGCTGATTTAATGTCTTGCATTATCTTCAACTTAACATTATCAAACATTCAATTAGTTACATGTCATCAATCTCTTCCTTTGGCATTGATGGTAACAAACTTCTATTATCACACTCTACTATTTCTAATACAATATGAAATAGAATTGTTAAGATTCATCAAACTACCAAATAGTTTTTTTTGATAACTGATAAAAATGTCTAACCGCTGGTAAGCTCTATGTTAGCTTAGATTTGATTCTTCCAACTCTCTATGTTTCTTATTCTAATGTGTTGCATCCTTTCCTTGTGTCAATATCTCTCTTTTGATTGTTCTTCTTCTTTGATGTCTCTACTACTTGTTAGCAACTCTCCCTATGGATATAATCTCTCCCTATTGGAGTAATCTGATAATTGATAATCTGTTAGAGTTAAAATGGTATTTTCACTTATTAATTAAATCATTATTGATTTAATTATTAAGTCACCTTTCACTTATTAATTAAATCATGATTTGATTTAATTATTAAGTCCCTTTTATCTCTATTTCACTTAAGCTAAACTTTAGACATGCAATAATTGATTCTTTTATTAATTATTCACGCAACCTTGGTTTCTTCACCCAACCTTCATCTTTTCACCCATCTCAGGGTTTTGATCTCCTTTATAAGGATTTATCACTTTGTAATTATTGAATCCTTTTTTGTAATTCCATTCTATTTTTATTGAATAAATTGAGGATGTTTCCTCTTTCACAGATCTGTTGTTTTTGGCCTCCATAGTTTTTTATTCTCTCTTTTTGTGACAGGTGTTTGCATGCAAGTGATTCTTGAGAGTTGTAGGGTCGATAGTTTTTCATCAACTCTAATATAATCTTTCTTCTTTTTCTGAAGACTGTGATAATATGGATACTTTTTCTCCCTTTGACAACAATGCCAAACAAATATCTTACAAATATCTGACATTAATGTCAACTAATCATTTTCTTCTATCCATAATATATTCCTTGAATTTCCCTTATCCATTAGCAATACAACAATATTCTCTGGTGCTTGGTTCTGATATATACCTTTATGTATATAGCTGTAGCTTTGAATCTCATCTTTTTTCTTGAACTTTGGGGAAAAAATGACATCTGGGTTGTGTTCAGAATGCCCAAGAAACTCAATTTTCATATAAGGCATGTCCAATTTGGACACAGTTGAAATTTGGGAACTATTTTTTGCATGCACGACCCTTGGCACATTTTATGAGGCAAAATTTTGCCTCAATTTTTGTGCTACCTCAATTTTTGTGTTTCCTTGATTTGCATGTCACCTTGATTTGCATTTTTCCTTCATTTGCATGCCATATCAATTTTCGTGCCACTGATGTCAGCAGTCACAGGTCTGAGAGTGAGGTTAAATTTGACAGCCATGAAACTATCATTTTAGTTGCTTTTTTTCCATAATGAGCAGTGTGTGGTGTTTTCACTCTATTTGGAGAAAACAGAGGCTAATTTTCAACTTCTTTATATCATTGAAAAGCTCTTTCCAAGACAGACACTTTTATGGAGGTCAAATTTTCTGATTTTTCCATCTTATAGCCTTTTTTGGTAATCAAAGTCAGCAATCTATTTTGCACTCTAAAAGCCATATTTTGCTTATTTGGACTCCATTTTTCAACTTCTGCATGGCATCGAAAAGATGGTTCTATTATCCTTCTTCTTGTATGTGTCTCACACCCACAATTTGCTTCAAGTATTCTTTATTCATTTTTTTTGTATTTTTGCAATCTGGTGGATATCTTGGATATTTCAGGTCCTGGGATCATTTTTTGTGCATGGGATGACTCTTTGAGAGCATTGACATATGTTTCTTTTTCTTTTAGTCATTCCTAGATATTGTATACATCCTTTTCTGTAGCTTTTTTGAAAATGTACAGAGATAAAGTGCCATCTTGCATATTTGGGATCCTACACATTTTGTGCCTAATTGTACTTGCATTATTTATAAAGTGCCATAGGGGGGGTGCTGGACATTTTTCAAGTGAGTGTTCCTTCCATGAAATTATCCTCATGTGTGTCAATGACTAATCATCCTTCACACATACTTTATTTCTTCTTGTACGTTCTTCATCATACAATTTTTCTTGGCAATCTCTTAGTGTATCTTTTATACCTCTCCCTATTAGCATTATGGGGGGTATTACTATTGGTTCTTATGTTTCCTTGGTTAGATGGAGTGAGCTATATATTCAATATTTGTTCCTATGTACTAGGCAGATGCAGTGGATGGTACCTATGCATTTCAGTGAGATGGATCATTTACCATATGGACACTCTTCTTTTATTCCTATTTTGGAGGCTTCAAACTTGGCATTTTTGCCATCTGTATCTTCAAGTTTTGATGTTTTCCTTATTTTCCATCTCAATTCAAGTAGTTTCATTTGAGGGCACTCATACAAAGCAGTTATTTGACAACATTTTATAGCTTCATGCTTTAGAGGTGTTCTACATATTCTTTCTTTGTTCCTATTTTCTGGGACATTCTCTAGTTTGGAAGCTTCCTCAGTCCTTCACTAGGCTTCATCTCTTTCCAGAGAGGGCTTTTTCCCAATTGGTGTTCTCATTTTTCTTCTCTTTACATAATTTTTTTGTACTTAGGTACCTCATCAAGTCATGTTGCCAAGACCCGTCTTTCTTACTTTTTGTAGTTGTTTCTGGGTTTTTTAGCTTCTCCCTAAGTTTATCTTAGGGGGGGGGGTTGTTAGAGTTAAAAGGGTATTTTCACTTATTAATTAAATCATTATCGATTTAATTATTAACTCACCTTTCACTTATTAATTAAATCATCATTTGATTTAATTATTAAGTCCCTTTTATCTCTATTTCACTTAAGCTAAACTTTAGGCATGCAATAATTGATTCTTTTATTAATTATTCATGCAACCTTGATTTATTCACCCAACCTTGTTTTTTTCACCCATCTCAGTGTTTTGATCTCCTTTAAAAGGACTGATCACTTTGTAATTATTTAATCCTTTTTTTAATTACATTCTATTGTTATTGAATCAATTGAGGATGTTTCCTCTTTCACAGATCTATTGTTTTTGGCCTTCATATCTTTTGCTTCTCTCTTTTTGTGACAGTTATTTGCATGCAGGGGATTCTTAGGAGCTATAGGGTTGATAGTTTTTCATCAACTCCAATATAATCTTTCTTTTTTTTTTTCTGAAGACTATGATAATATGGATACTTTCTCTCCCTTTGACAATAATGCCAAACAAATATCTTACAGATATCTAACATTAATGTCAAATAATCATTTTATTCTATCCATAATATATTCCTTGAATTTCTCTTATCCATCAGCAATACACCAATATGTGTTGGTGCTCGGTTTTGATATATATCTTTTTGTATATAGATGTAGGTTTGAATTTCATCTTTTTACTTGCATCAACATGAATGATATTCTGATAATATATAGGCTGATGTAGCCTTCAGTCTTTTATTGATTCATAGACAAGGGTTTGACCCCTAGTCTCTTTCTCAAGTACTCAAAATGTATCCTTGGGCAGTGGCTTGGTGAAGATATCGACCAATTGTTCCTTTGATTGCACATACTCAAGTATCACCTCTTTTTCTTGAACTTGTTCTCTTAAATAATGATACTTGATTGCAATGTGTTTAGTCTTGGAATGCATGATTGAATTCTTGGAAATGTTTATTGCACTGGTGTTATCACAATAGATAATCACTGGTTCTGAGATCTTCATATGCATACCTTCCAACAACTATTTGATCCATGCAATATTTGAGCAGTTTATAGTAGCAGCAACATATTCTTCTTCTATAGTAGACTGAGAGATGCATCCTTGCTTCTTGCTAATCCATGTGACAAATCTGTCACCCATAAAGAATGCTCCTCCAGTTGTACTGTTTTGGTCATCAATATTTCTAGCCAAATTAGTGTCGGTAAACACCTTAAGTTCAAATTTTCCTTTTCTTCTATACCATAAGAAAAATTCCTCAGTATTCTTTAGATATCTTAAAATTATTTTTACAGTAGTCACATGTGATTCCCTGCGGTTAGTAGAAAATCTAGCAACAATTCCTACTGCATGTGCAATATCTAGTCTAGTGTGTATAACATACATGAGTTTTCCAATCATTGATCTGTACAAAGTCTGATTTACCTATGTTGTCTTGTCTTCCTTTTTTAACTTACATCCAGTAGCCATCGGTGTTCCAACTAGTTTGGAATCTTCCATCTTTTATATTTTTAGGACCTCTTTGATGTATTAGGACTGTGTAATGAAAATACCTTCACTTTGTTGAATGATCTGTAGATCAAGAAACAAGTTGATCTCTCCAAACATAGACATCTCAAATTCTTTTCTCATCTCATCAGTAAATAAATTGCATAGCATATCATTACGTCCAAATATGATGTCATCAACAAATATTTCAGCAATCAAAGTGTTAGCATCAGTATGTTTTTTCAAATAAAGATTATTGTTTTCACTAGTCCTTATGAATCCAATACTTATTAGATAGGAATGAAGTCATTCAAACCAAGCTCTAGGATCTTGTTTTAATCCATACAAGGCTTTGTAAAGTCCACATACCATGTTCCTCTTTTCTAGATCTACAAACCCTTCTGGTTTCTCAATGTATACCTCTTCTTCAAGTATTCCATTTAGGAATGCTGACTTGACATCCATTTGATATACTTTGAATCCTTTGTATGCAGCATAAACAAGTAGTATTCTTACTCCTTCTAGCCTAGAAATAGGTGCAAAGGTTTCTCCATAGTCTATTCCTTCTTCTTATGCATACCCGTTGCATACTAGTCTTGCTTTGTTCCTTGTGACTTCTCCATTCTAATTCAGCTTATACCTGAATATCCATTTTGTACTGATGACATTCTTGTCATCTGGTCTTGGCACAAGTGACCATGTTTTTTTCTTCTCAATATGCTCAATCTCATCATTCGTAGCACTTATCCATTCTTCATTATCTAGTGCAGCATTTACATATTTTGGCTCAAAATCACAAATTAAATAATTTAAGGTTAAAGACTTGCTTCTTGTTCTTGTACCATTTTTCTTATCTCCTATGATCTGGATCTCTAGATGATTCCTTCTTACATATCTTTCAAGTACAGGTACAACTCTTTGTGTATCAACTTAATCATTATTTTGATCTTTATTCTATTCTTGATTACCTTGCACATTATCTTGATTATTATCATGACCGTCGATAACAGTAGTTTGACCATCGATTGCAACATTCTATTGTTCTGGGATTAAGCACTATTTCTCGGGTAGAGTGTTGGAGTCTTCACAATATAAAAACTTGTTGTAGTCCTCTGGTTCTTTTGTGCTTTCCAGCTCATTGTTTTCTGCAAACTCATCAATCTTTACATTTGCACTTTCCACTATTTTGTTAGAGGCCTTTTTGTTTTGGTAGAATACCCTAGAAAAATATCTTCATCACTTTTGGCATCAAGCTTTCCATTTCTATCATCCTTTAAGACATAACATTGACTACCAAAGATCTTAAAGTGACTTACATTGGGTGTTTTACCATACCATAGCTCATAAGGTGTCTTCTTTATGTCCTTCCTTAACTGTACCCATTTATGTGTATAGACAACAGTGCTGACAGCTTCCCTCTAGAAGATTTGGGTGATGTATTTCTCTATCATCAGTGTTCTTACACAACCAACTATTGATTTGTTCCTTCTCTCAACAATCCCATTTTACTGTGGTGTTCTTGGTGCAAAAACCTATCTTTTTATACCATGCTCATTACAAAAATTAGTGAATTCATCTGATATAAATTTGCCTCCTCTATCTAATCTCAAACATTTCAAATCCTTACCACTTTGTTTTTCTACCATAGCCTTATACCATCTAAACATCTTGAATTCTTCTGATTTATCTTTTAGAAACATAACTGTCATCATTCTAGAGTAATCATCAACAAAGAGAATAAAATATCTATCTCCATAATAGCTCTTTGTCCTCATAGGTCCACATAAATCATTATGGACTAATTCTAGAATATCATCAGATGTATGGGTTTTACTTTTCAAACTAGACTTTGTCATTTTACCTTTTTGACAATTCTTGCACATGATGTTGTCTGGCTTTGTCATCGTCGGTAAGTATCTTACATTTCTTCATCTACTTGTTTTTATCATGTTGTCAAAATTCACATGACACAATCTTTTGTGCCACAACCATATGTGTTCATTTCTAGTCATTAAGCAAGTGGTGTTAGTATCATTCATATAGAATAAGTTACCTTTAGTCTGTTCACTAGTTCCAATCAGCTTTCCTGATTCATTGAAGATATTTGCCTTCTTGCTCTCAAATGCTACTCTATGACCTGAATTATTCAGCTAAGAAACAATCAACACATTATAATTCAATCCTTTTACCCAATAAGCATTTTCACATTTTATTAGGTTATTCAACATTATAGTTCCTTACCTTCAACCGGACTAGGTGGATCATCACCCATTCTTACTGTACCACCATTATAATACTCAAAACTATTAAAATTTTTTTTGTCACCAGTCATGTAGTGAGTGCTGCCACTATCTATAATCCAAATGTCATTCTTGCTAACCTTATATATGAGTTTATTTTCTACATACCTTTCATCTTCATTTGAATCATCCTTCATAGCTACAAATACACTCTCGATGTCTTCATTAGATTCAGTGTCAGTATCATCACCTTTATCCTTTATCCTTGTAGTCTTGGGTATCTCTTCTTTCTGATTGTTGGTAACCTCTGTAATACTCTTTATCACCTCTGTCATATTTCATCTCAAAAGTCCTATCATTACTTCTGTGCTCTTTTCTTCTGTTAGGAGATCTTACATCAGAGTGTCCAATCTCTTTACAATTAAAACATACAAGTGGTAACTTACCTTTATATTTATCTTTGCCTCTCTGCACTCTTCTAGACATAAGTGCTTCTATTTCATCTAGATCTTCTTCTTCACTTTCACTCTCTTTTCTAGATGAGTATCTATGACTGGATTTGCCTATTTTCATAGAATACTTAAATGCAGACTCTAAGTTTGGTAAGACACTATTGTCAAAGTTATTCATTTAAAATTAAATTAGTCTACCAATTAAACTATCAAGAGTAACTTTTTTGTTTGCTACTTCTCTCATTTCTTGAATGGCAGAAACTCTAATAGAATATATAGGCAATAAGGTTCTTAAGATTTTACTTACCACTCTTTTCTCTTCAAGTGTACCTCCAACACCTCATATAGCATTGACTACTTTTATTCTTATGTTGTACTGTGCGATATTTTATCCTTATTTCATTCTGAGATCATCAAATTTTCCTCTAAGGCTTTCTACCTTAGCTCTCAGAACATTTGTATCACCTCCATGTACAAGCTTCAGTTTGTCCAACATTTTCTTTGCAGTTTTGCAATCCTTGACATCTTTAAATTCAGCATTGGAGAGTGAGGAAGAAAGCTCTCTAACCATGCAATTATGCTCATGCTTCTCTCTCAGTTGATCTACTATCAAATCTCCTATAGGCAACACATATTCAGTATCTAGGAATTGAGTAACATGGTTACCAATACCTGATAAGTGGAGTCTTATCCTGCTTTTCCATGAAGCAAAATTTTCTTTGTTCATCTTGGACACATCTCATCTGTTCATCCTGTGATCCTGACTTAGGTCTTGAAACTTTCCTTCTAAGAACACAAGCTCTAATACCAATTGTTAATAATAAGTGAGAGGGGGGGTGAATCAGCGGCTTCAAAAACTTATCCTTAAACTTAACCACCAATCAATAAAATTTAGATTATTAAGTCCCTACAAGATGCATTCCATGAAATACTAATAATGATTTAACTGTCTGTCAGTTTTCCTTTTCTGACCTTGTTATCCTTGATTACTGATAAGCAGTAAAAACTATTTACCAACACTCAGTAAATATGTAGAGTATACAAATCAATCGAGAAATGCATATGTGATATGTAAAATAGTAAAGTAATAAACCATACACATAACACATGGTTTTTAATGTGGAAACCCTCTTAAGGGAAAAAACCACTGGGACCGGTACCCCAAATTTTCACTCTTCTGACATGAGCCCTGTTAGGAGCCAACCCTGTTATAGGTTACAAACACACTATTAGGTGTGACCTTATTAGAGGATTTTATACATAGAGGTTGTCACTTAGTATTGGGCATCTATTTTCTACCATCCTTGAATCCGTCTCCTTCTTAGACTGTCAATAGGCTTTAGGAAAATCTTGCTACCATCCTTGAATCAACCTTCTTCTTAGACTGTTAATATGCTTTAGGAAAATCATGCTACCATCCTTGAATCAGCCTTCTTCTTAGACTATCAATAGCTATCTGGCAAGTCCAGTGCTACTTTCATGAATTAACCTCTTTGGCACTCCTTTGGATGTACCTCAATATATAAAAGACTGTTAAGTCTTGCTCGGTTAAGAGACTTGATGCTTCAATGGTTAAACTGAAACAAAATGACCTATTTCAAATGCACTTGAATTGTAGATTTTTAGATCTATTTAAGTAAATTACCTCTTTGATCAATGTATCAATTCAATTCTTTGTGCTCCACACTTTCTGCTCTATGATGTTCTGCTTCACTGTTCGTTAGTGTGTGCAGAATTATTTAGCTCTCCTTCAGCTTGATTGATCAGGACTATATGAAGTTATCCTTCATCAATTTCTCTTCAGCATCCTCTTTCTATTCATCCCCTTCATCCCATTTTTATGTGTTACAAAAATCAATTAAGCTTGTCTCTTATATAGACATGATATTCATCATTTCTTGATTCTTGATTCTTGATTCT
>MU223444.1:63168-80080 GCA_018584345.1 Thuja plicata | reverse complement strand
AGGCTTACCGATGATGACAAAGCCAGACAACATCATGTGCAAGAATTGTCAAAAAGGTAAAATGACCAAGTCTAGTTTCAAAAGTAAAATCCATACATCTGATGACATTCTAGAATTAGTCCATACTGATTTATATGGACCAATGAGGACACAGAGTTATTATGGAGATAGATATTTTATTCTCTTTGTTGATGATTACTCTAGAATGATGACAGTCATGTTTCTTAAAGATAAATCTGAAGCATTCAGGATGTTTAAATGGTATAAGGCTATGGTAGAGAAAAAAAGTGGTAAGGATCTAAAATTTTTGAGATTAGATAGAGGAGGATAATTTATATTAGATGAATTCACTAATTTGTGTAATGAGCATGGTATAAAAAGATAGGTTTCTGCACCAAGAACACCACAAAAAAAGGGGATTGCTGAGAGACGGAATAGATCAATAGTCGATTGTGCTAGAACACTAATGATAGAAAAAGACATCACCAAAATCTTCTAGAGGGAAGCTGTCAGTACTGTTTTCTACACACTTAACAGAGTACAATTAAAGAAGGACACAAAGAAGACACCTTATGAGCTATGGTATGGTAAAACACCCAATGTAAGTTGCTTAAAAATCTTTGGTAGTCAATGTTATGTATTAAAGAAAGATAGAAATGGAAAGCTTGACACCAAGAGTGATGAAGGTATTTTTCTAGGGTATTCCACCAAGAGAAAAGATTATAAATGTCTCATCAAGGCTTCTAACAAAAAATTTTAAAGTGCAAATGTAAAGATAGATGAATTTGCATAAAAGAATGAGTTGGAAAGCACAAAAGAACTAGAGGACTAAAACAAGTTTGTATACTATGAAGAACTCAAAAATCTACCCAAGAAACAATGCTTAACTCTAGAACAACAAAATGTTGCAACCGACGGCCAGACTGTTGTTATCGATGATCAGGATAATAATCAGAATAATGTGCAAGGTGATGAAGAATAGAATGAAGATCAAAATAATCATCAAGCTGATACACAAAGAGTTTTACCTGTACTTGCAATATATATAAGAAGAAACCATCGAGAGATCCAGATCATAGGAGATAAGAAAGTTGGTACAAGAACAAGAGGTAAGTCTTTAAACTCATATTGTTTAATTTGTGAGTTTGAGCCAAAATCTATGAATGCTGCACTAGATAATGAGGAATGGATAAGTGCTATGAATGATGAGATTGAACAGATTGAGAAGAAAAAGACATGGTCACTTGTGCCAAGACCATATGACAAGAATGTCATTGGTACAAAATGGATATTCAGGAATAAGATGAACGAGAATGGAGAAGTCACAAGAAACAAAGCAAGACTAGTATGCAAGGGGTATGTACAAGAAGAAGGTATAGACTATGGAGAGACCTTTGCACCCATTTCTAGGCTAGAAGGAGTAAGAATATTGCTTGCTTATGCTGCATTTAAAGGATTCAAATTATATCAAATGGATGTAAAGTCAGCATTCCTAAATGGAATACTTGAAGAAGAGGTATACATTGAGCAACCAAAAGGGTTTGTCGATCCAGACAAGAGAAACATGGTATGTAGACTTCACAAAGCCTTGTATGGATTGAAACAAGCCCCTAGAGCCTGGTATGAATGACTTCATTCCTATCTTATAAGTATTGGATTTGTAAGAACTAGTGAAAACAATAATCTTTATTTGAAGGAAGATACTGATGCTAACACTTTGATTGGTGAAATATTTATTGATGACATCATATTTTGAGGATATTCTATGCAAATCATTTTCTATTGAGATGAGAAAAGAGTTTGAGATGTCTATGTTTGGAGAGATCAAGCTCTTTCTTGGTCTATAGATCATTCAACAAAGTGAAGGTATTTTCATTACATAGTCCAAATACATCAAAGAGGTCCTAAAAATATTCAAGATGGAAGATTCCAAACCAGTTAGAACACCAATGGCTACTGGATGTAAGTTAACAAAAGAGGATAAGATAACAGAGGTAAATCAGACTTTGTACAGATCAATGATTGGAAAACTCATCTATGTTGTACACACTAGACCAGATATTGCACACGCAGTAGGAATTGTTGTTATATTTTTTGCTAACCCCAGGGAATCACATATGACTGTTGTGAAAATAATTCTAAGATATCTGAAGAATACTGAAGAATTTGGCTTATGGTATAGAAGAGAAGGAAAATTTGAACTTAAGGTATTTACCGACGCTGATTGGGCTAGAAATATTGATGACCGGAAGAGAACAACTAGAGGAGCATTCTTTATGGGTGACAGACTTGTCACATGGATTAGCAAGAAGCAAGGATGCATCTCTCAGTCTACTGCAAATGAAGAACATGTTGTTGTTGCTGAAAATTGCTCAAATATTGTGTGGATCAAACAATTACTGGAAGGTATGAATATGAAGATCTTAGAACTAGTAATTATTTATTGTGATATTATCAGAATATCATTCATGTTGATACAAGAAAAAAGATGAATTTCAAAGAGACATCTATACACAAACAGATATATACCAGAACCGAGCATAAGAACATATTGTTATATTGCTGATGGATAAGGGAAATTCAAGGAATATATTATGGATAGGAGAAAAAAAATGATTGTTTGACATGAATGTCAGATATTTGTAAAATATTTGTTTGGCATTGCTGTCAAAGGGAGAGATATTATCCATATTATCACATTCTTATAAAAGAAAAAAGGGAGATAGATTATCCATTATCAAATTACTCCAATAGGGAGAGTTTATATCGAAAGGGAGAGAAAGTTGTATAAAAGATTACATAAAGGGAGAGTTGCTGAAAAGAGAAAAAGACATCACAAAAGAGAGAACAATCATAGGAGAGAAATTGACGCAAGAAGAAAAATCAACACATCAGAAGATAAAGAGCTACAAGAATCAAATCTAAGCTAAAACAAAGCTTACCAAAGGTCATAAATTTATCAGTTATCAAAAAAAAGATTGGTAGTTTGATGAATCTCAACTGTTGTATTTCATATTGTATTAGAAATAGTATAGTGTGATGATATAGTATGTTTCCATCGATGCCAAAGGGAGAGATTGATGACATGTAACTGATTGAATGTTTGATAATGTTAATTTGAAGATAATGCAAAGCATTAAATCAGTTAATGGTTTGTATTGTCATTTATGTCAACTTGATATCATCTATACGGTCATGTACATAATGCCAAAGACTTCAGAGAATCAATAGAACAAAGGTTATGATTTTAGCAATGCATAAATGTCAAGTATTCACTAAGTAACAAATAACACCGACGGAGTGCACACCATTGGTAAAGGCAAAGAAGAAAAGTCACAGTGATACTTGACGAGTAGAAGACAGTGTTGCCCGATGAAGAAAAACCAAGAGATGCCTGACGAGCTGAAAAAAGAGTTGCCCGATGAGTAAAAAATCCAATGATGACCGACGGACGGAGATCCCAAAGCTAATTGGAGTCATGTCGATGGAATTGTCAGTTGTCACCGACAACTAACTGAATAATTTACCAACGGAACAGAGAGTTCAAAAAACAAAAAATATCTAGCTGGCAAGAGCTAAAGATAAACTTAACTGATTGTTTTCTTTGTTTTATTCGACCAGAGTTAAGTAATTGATTTAAAGAAGATTTGTACAGTTGGCAAGAAGATAGCTACGAGATAAATCAAGAGTTATTCTTTAAATCAAATTGGCTAGATTGTTTTTCACGCCAAGAATCAAGAATCAAGAAACAGTGAATATCATGTCTATATAAGAGACAAGCTTAATTCATTTTCAAAACACATTCACAGAAAGGGGATTAAGGGGAGTGAATGAAAAGAGGATGTTGAAGAAGAACTTCATATATTCCTGATCAATCAATCTGAAGGAGAGCTAAAGAATTCTGCAGACACTGACAAACAGTGAAGCACAACATCACAAAGAAGAAAGTGTGGAGAACAAAGAATTGAATTGATACATTCATCAGAGAGGTAATGTACTTAAATAGATCTGAAAATCTGAAATTCAAAGTTGCATTAGAAACAAGTCATAGTGTTTCAGTTTAACCATTGAAGCATCAAGTCTCTTAACAGAGAAAAACTTAATAGTCTTCTATATATTGAGGTATATCCCAAGGAGTGCCAAAAAGGTTGATTCATGAAAGTAGCATTGGACTTTCCCGATACCTATTGACAGTATAAGAAGGAGGCTGATTCAAGGATGGTAGCAATAGATGCCTGATACTAAGTGACAACCTCTATGTATAAAATACTCTAACAAGGTTGCACTTAATAGTGTGTTTGTAACCTTTAAAAGGGTTGAGTACTAACAGGGCTCACTTCAGAAGTGTGAAAATTTGGGGTACCGGTCCCAATGGTTTTTCCCTTAATAGGGTTTCCACGTTAAAAATTCACGTGTTATGTGTGTATGATTCATTTCTTTATTGTTTTGTATCTGACATAGTTAACAGTGGGTTGATCAGTAGACTCTTCTTATTTACTGAGTTTCGGTAAATAGTTATACTACTTATCGATAATCAAGGAGAATAAGGATAGACAAGGAAAACTAACAGATAGTTATTCATTATAAGTATTACATGGCATGCATCTTATAGGGACATAATAATCTGAGGTTTATTTGATTGGTGGTTAAATTTGAAGGATAAATTTTTGAGGCCACTGATTCACCCCCCCTCTCAGTTATTACTAACAAATAGTTCTAAGGAAGTATCTAGACAAGTAAAAAAAAAGGGGGTACATATAGGGATAGACTTCATGCATTCTATTCCATTGGGTTTTCATATAATGATGTGAAAATAAAATCATAAGTAAAGTTGACATATGTGCTCTTTTCACCAAGCCTAAAACAAATTAGACGTTACCTCTTGAGTCAAAGAGGTTTCCTATACATTAGTGTAATCACACTAGGCTGAGAAATCCTTTTGTAGATAGTGGTATATGGTCTTCAATCAACCACCTTGTAACAATTATGAGGTTTCATTGTATTTTTTGAGGAAATTATATTGTGATTTTATCCTCAATGAGTGGCTAGACTACTTCGACATGAGGGATTTACAAGATAGAGGGAGAGACTTTTCCCAGGATAGACCAAGGGCTTCGAGGATGGTAGACCCCTGAAATAGGGGTTCTCTAACTGATAAAACCTATGGTTCACATCATGGTCCCAATATCCCTAAAGGATTCTATAGGGTTACTTACTCTTTATGTGGCTATGTCATTGACTGATTTCATCATTTAGCATGTCACACAGTAGGTGGAACCTCTTGCATCACAAGATGATCTAGCACCTGCACCACCTTCCCCATCATCAACTACACCACATGAATCTATCAAGCCCATCTATCATATGTGTCCCACATGTCAACTTATATGTTATAGGGTAGATATCGATGCACATGAGGATGGTTGCACATCCCATTCATGTATAAAGTACGAGAGTAGATGTCAGGTTGCCACTATAGAGGATATGGCCCTCATAGATGACCTAATGAATATGGTGTTTTTATATGGTGAGAAGGTGTAGGTGTGTTTATTTGTATTTATTAAATTTGATTTATTAATCGCTTAAAACTTATAATTGGAAATAAATTTTCAGTTATAGAAAAAATTAAACTTATACATAAATAATACACATTTTATGATGCAATAGTTGATGTCAATACACCGCGATATATTCCTTCCACTTTTGGTGCACCTGTAGCTTCGACGCAAGAGGTAAAAATTTTATAATATGTTAAAATATAATAATACCTTTATTTCATAATAGTTTTTGAAAACATATTCTAACTCTCTAATGTATATTTATTTGGTGTTTGATAGGGGTTGCCACAAGATCCGGTTTCATGAATTGATGATGTCACACCTTTGACCATTGACTTTGGCCTAGAAATCTATGTCGTATCATATTTTTCACACCTCTTATTTAAAATTTATATTGAATTTATGGGATTAATTTAAATTTAGGTTTGTTAACTTATGTTTAATATTATATATTGATATCTCTTATGTTAATTTTGTTTCTCTTAGGGTAGCCCACCTGTGTACATGACATCTCATGGGAGAAAGGTATCCTCTATGATGGAAGTGCTCCAAGGTGTGCTCACACAAGCTTGCTAAGGACTCCAATTGTCTTAGTCTTCTTTAGGATCCCAATATCTCTCCTAGGACCCCAATAGTCTCAATTATCTAAGCCTAAGACTAGATTAACTCCACTCGAAGAATTAGTCTTCTTTTTTTTAACATTGAAGGACAACTACCAATAGTTTTGTCTCAATGCTTCACTCTATCTTGAAGGATTCCAAGAAAAAATCCTTCATACCAACTTCACCAATTCTGCAAGGGTCATGTCCACCATTAGAACACTCATTTTGCATGCTTCCAAATCCATTGGAATGGGTCTTCAATCCCTAATCATTCAAGTTCCAAATTAACTCTCTATAGGATCTTATTAGACCTAATTTTCCAATTAGCCCTATCTATAGGGTTTTTTGGGATTCTTTCTCCAAACTTGCAAATAAAACCAAAAACTAAACTAGGATTCTGATACCCTTTTCGAAGACCTAAAATATTTTCAAGGCCTTGGGCTCCCAAATCATCCGTACACCAGTGTCCTAAAATATAGGGCAAATAGGGCTATTTTGGCTATTCACAAGAAGTGTACTTATTTCTACTTAGAAATCTATCCAAATATATTGATCAAGACCTTATCTCTCTATTAGGGATCTATAGGACCCTAATTCTTTTGAAACCTTACTTTTTTTTGTACCTCTCACACACACCCTTGCTTCTGCATTCACTCTTAGCTCTGTCATGCACCTAACCAGACAATCATTACTCACCTAGGGCATGGCTTCAAAATTAGCAAAATGGTTCTCCAGGAATCCTACTTGAATATATACACTATAGAGAGGCTCCCCTACCATATTAATCCACCCTTTGAATATTTCCATGGCTGGATTCTATAGGGGAGCCATGAAACCAAAATTCACCTACACTGGACCAGCAACTACACTAATTCCTAAACAATTTACTAAGTCTAGCTAATAAATTCAAAACAACTTGATAACTAAATGGAAAAGTCTTATATCTACTCCTACTACATGGATCCAACACTGTATCAAGCTTTTCAATCCATTAAAACACTACTAACATCCAAGCAACTTGACTATTACAGAAAACCAGAACACTATGCTTCTCCTTTACCCAAGTTGCATCTGCATCGGTTTGTCCATGTCATTTCACCAAATGTTCTTTGTATTCCTTCATTCTTGGCTTCTTGTAGACTCTAAAATCTAGTATGTGTTTTGCCTTCTTGATTGGTGCAGATGGTAAATTGAGTTCCTCCACCTCCTATATGACTTCAATCAAACTCTGATCTGGATTTGGTATTGGCCCTTTATACAAGACCATGTCTGCTACATTAAATATAGGAGATAAACCATGTATCTCTGGTAACTCCACCTTGTATGCATTTGTTCCATATTTGGCTAGTATGGTACATGGACCAATTCTTCTCATCTGAAGCTTATGTGGTACTCCTTTTTGTAACCTTGCTTTGTTGAGATAGACCATCACTAGATCCCCAATTTGGAATTGGATATCTCTTTTCCTCTCATCCACTTTACTCTTTATCTTCTCTGTATTGTCAATCAGTATCTTCCTCACTATTTCATGTACTTATTGCATTGAATGTGCAAATTCCTCTGCATATCCACTTCCTTTGGATCCATCCTTTATATCTTTGAGCTCATATATGCCTCTAGGGCGGAGGTCGTAAATGATTTCAAAAAGATTCTTACTAGTAGTCCTATTCACAGTGTCATTATAGGCATATTCTTCATGTCTAATGAGTTGATCCCAAACTTGACCATACTCTTTAGTTAAAAATCTAAGGTTACCAAGACTCCTATTGACTGCCTCAATTTGACCATAAGTCTGAGGATGGTATGCAGATCCAAAAGATAAGTTGGTCCCTAGCTTTTGCCATAGAGTCTTCCAAAAATGACTAATAAAATTTGTGTCTCTGTCTGACACTATACTCAATGGTAATCCATGTATTCTAACTACCTCCTTGAATAATAGGTGAGCTATTTGGCTGGAATCATGTGTTCTCTTGTAGGGTATAAAGTATGACATCTTACTAAATCTATCCACAAAAAAATAAATACTATCCATTCCATGTTTGGTCTTGGGTAAATCCACCACAAAATCCACACTCAAATAGTCCCATGGTCTATTTGGAATAGGAAGTGGTTGGTAAAGGCCTGCATTGGAATATGTTCCCTTTTCCTTTTGACACACAACACAACTCTCTACATACTTCCTAATATCCAAATTCATCTTGGGCCAAAAGTAGAATCTATGAACTAATTCTTGGGTCTTATTGACACCAAAATAGCCACTAAGTGCACCATTGTGTTTCTCCTTAATTATATTCTCTATTATAGACCCTCTAGGGACACATAATTGACTCCCTTTAAACAATAGATCACTCTGCAAAGTATATTAAGAGAATTGACTATGAAAGTGATTCTTGTATTCTTGGCATACCTTATAGATGTCTACAAAGTCTTCATCTTCTCCATATAGGTATTTGAAGTTGTCTATCCCCATGCTCTACAGTTGTATCTCTTGGATGGTCAGGGCTCTTCTACTTATGGCATCTGCTACCTTATTCTTCAATCCCTTTTTGTGCTTAATTTTAAAATTGTAGGCCTATAGATATTCCACCCATTTCACATATTTATGACTGAGCTTGTCTTGAGCATTCAAGTAACTCAGTGCTTGATTGTCTGAATAGACTATAAACTCTTTTGGAAGAAAATAGTGCCTCCACTTTCTTAGTCCTTGGACCAGAGAATACATCTCTAGGTCATAAGAAGAGAACTTCTTCTTGGCTTCACTTAGTTTCTCAGAGTGGAAAGCCATTGGTCTTCCCTCTTGGCTCAAGAATGCACCAATGACTACATTGCTAGCATCACATTCCACTGTGAATATCTTCTCAAAGATTGGAAAAATCAAGATTGGTTGAGTAGAAATCTTCTTCTTTAACAACTCAAACCCATGGTTATCTTTCTCATTCCATACAAACTTAATTTTCATCCCACCTTTGATAGTATCAAGCATAGGAGCACAAATTGCACTAAATTTCTTGATGAACTTCCTATAGTACTGTGCTAAACCATGAAAACTTCTTACCTCAGTGGTTGTCCTTGGAGTAGGCCAGTTGATAATGGCTTCCACTTTGCTTGGATCCATCTTCAAATTTCCTTGAGATAACACAAACCCAAGGTATACTATCTCTTGCTTCATGAATTCACATTTCTCCAAGTTTATCATTAGCTCCTCCTCATATAGCTTCTTGAAAACTATTTGTAGATGTCTAAGGTGATCTTCCTTTGTCCTACTATAGATGAGTATATTATCTAAGTACACTACCACAAATTTGCCTATGTATTCTTTAAGGATTTCATTCACCAGTCTCATGAATGTAGATGGGGCGTTGGATAACCCAAATGGCATTACAGGCCACTCATACAGACCTCCTATGGTTTTGAAGCTTGTTTTCCACTCATCTCCTTCATTTATCCAAATTTTTTGGTAGCCACTCTTTGGATAAATCTTGGTGTAATACCTTTCTTCTCCTAGATAGTCCATTAGGTCTTCTATCCTAGGGATAGGGAACCTATACCTTATGATTATCCTATTTATTGTTCTGGATTCGATACATAGCCTCCAATTTCCTCCCTTTTTTTGGGCTAAGATAGTGGGTATGACACAAGGGCTAATGATTTTCCTAATGAGTCCTTGGCTTAAGAGTTCTTGGACTTGTATAGCTATTTCCTCATTTTGTTGAGGGGTCATTTTATAGGCTGCATTATTGGGAAGGGTAGCTCCTAGAGTGAAGTCTATTTGGTGACTTGCAACTCTCTTAGGGGGTAGGGTTGATGGTTTTCCATCACTGACAATGCCTTCATACTCCTACAACATCTCCTACACTTCTACTGGCAAGTCTATCCTTTTGACTATCTTATCTTCACTTTCTTCTTTTCGCTTCAACACCAGTGCAAAACCAACTCCCTCTCCTTCCTCTAAGGCTTCTAAAAACTCTTTATCATTAACCATAAGGACATTGGGGCCAAAAAAATTCATCTCTTCATCCTCTAAAAGTAACTGTATTTTGAATGTCACATTGTCCTTCTTCAAATAATATGAATTCTTTTCTCCATCATGCATGGCCTATCTGTCAAATTGCCATGGTCTACCTAGGACTAGGTGACATGCATCCATAGGTAGTACATCACATAACACTTTTTCCTTATATCTCCCAATTGAAAACTCCACCCAAGCTTGTTCATTGACAAGGACATGTTTCCCTTTGTTCAACCAAGTGGATTTGTAAGGACTGGTGTGGGGTATTCTTTTCATCGTCAACTTGTTGACTTCCTCCTATGACACTATGTTGTTAGTAGACCCTAAGTCTATGATGACTCTACAAACTTTTCCCATCATTTTTCACTGCACTCTAAATAGTGATCTCCTTAGACTAGGATCTTCTTTCACTGGCTCGTTAATCAGATTTCTTCTCATCATTAAATTATCACCTTCCTCTGACTCTAAGGGTACTTGAGGGTGTTTACCTCCACCACTAGTGTCCTCTTGGACATAATTTAACCTTTTATCATGTCCTTGGGAAGTAGTGCCTTTCTTTGGACACCTATATGCAGGATGTCCCATCTGTTTGCAGTTGTAACTCTTTATATTGGCAAAATAGTTACCTCTTCCTTGACTACTACCTCTTCGTCTACTATATGAGTTTCTTCCTCTATTTGAACTCCCTCTGTTGATTTTCCTTCTTTCTTCTCAGTAAGTTTAGCCTCTCCTTAACTCTTTGATTTAGAGATTCTCTCACCATATTAACCTCTTTTTCCTCTATTGTCTCTTCCTCTACCTCTTCCTCTGGTAGTGCTAGAATCTTATTTCTTTCTCAGATTCTCTTCAACCTTGATAGCAATTTGGTGGCACTTCTGAATGGTGTCTGGAGTCAATAGACTCATCTCATCTTGTATGGTTCACTTAATACCATTAAGGAATATTTCTACCTTCACCTTCTCATCCTTTGCAACTCTAGATCTCATGCAAATCCTTTGAAACTCTTCAGTGTAAGAGTTCACATCCAAATCCTTCTGTCTTAAACTTTGTCTCCTTTTATACAATTAGATTTCATAATCCTCAGGGACATAAGCGTCTCTGATTTTTTTAACCATAGAATTCCATGTGGCAATGAGCTTCTTCCCTTTTTTTTCTCTCTCATATTGGATAAATTTCTACCAAGTGAGTGCAGACCCTCTTAATCTAGCCTTGGAAACTTTCACTTTTTGAGCTTCAGTGATGCCATCACACTCAAAGTGATCCTCTAGTCCTTCTATCCAATCTAGGAATATATTTGGTTCCATCTTCCCACTAAAGATAGGAACTCCTTCTATTTCTTTACCACTCATAGCCTTTAATTATTTCAAGAATGGTTCCTTAGTAAGGATATGGTCAGCTTTAGGTACTTCATCATCTATGGAAATCTCTTTGCCTTTCCCTTCAACCTTATCCTTCACTTCTTCAGTCTTTTCTTCTACTTGGTCCACCTTGTGTTCCAATTATGCTAATCTTTCTCTGAGAACTATATTCTCCTCTTCTTTCTCATCTACCTTATTCGCCAAATTTGCATTATTCACCATTATAGACTCTCCTACTGACTCTTCTATTTGGAAAATTCACCACAAGCTTGATCAAAGAGGCTCTGATACCAATTTGATGGAAGTGCTCCAAGGTGTGCTCACACGAGCTTGCTAAGGACTCCACTTGTCCTCATCTTCTTTAGGATCCCAATCTCTCTCCTAGGACCCCAATAGTCTGAATTATCCAAGCCTAAGACTATCCTAACTCCACTCCAAGAGTTATTCTTCTTGTGTTTAACCTTGAAGGATAACTACCAATAGTTTTGTCTCAATGCTTCACTCTAGCTTGAAGGATTCCAAGCACAAATCCTTCATACCAACTTCGCCAATGTTGCAAGGGTCATGTCCACCATTAGAACACTCATTCTACATCCTTCCAACTACATTAGAATGGGCCTTCAATCCCTAATAATTCAAGTTCCAAATTAACTCTCTATAGGATCCTATTAGGCCTAATTGTCCAATTAGCCCTATCCAGAGGGTTTTTCTGGATTCTTTCTCGAAAATTGAAAATAATCCCAAAAACTAACCTAGGATCCTGATACCCTTTTTGAAGACCTAAATTATTTTCAAGTTCTTGGGCTCCCAAATCATTCGTACACCAGTGTCCTAAAATATAGGGTAAATAGGGCTATTTTGGCTCTTCACAAGTAGTTTACTAATTTCTACTTAGAAATATATCCAAATAGATTGGTCAAGACCTTAGCTCTCTATTAGGGATCTATAGGACCCTAATTATTCTTAAAACCTAATTTTTTTGTACCTCTCGCACATGGCCTTACTTCTTCATTCACTCTTAGCTTTGTCATGCACCTAACCAAACAGTCATTGCTCGCCTAGGGCATGGCTTCAAAATTAGAAAACACTTCTCCAAGCCTCCTACTTGAATATATACACTGTACAAAGGCTCCCCTACCATATTCATCCACCCTTTGAATATTTCCACGGTTGGATTCTATGGGGGAGCCATTAAACCAAAATTCACCTACACTGGACCAACAACTACACTAATTCCTAAAAAAAGTACTAAGTCTAGCTAATCAACTCAAAAAAACTTGATCAATGAATGGAAAAGTCTTATATATACTCCTACTACACAGATCCAACACTTTATCAAGATTTTAAATCCATTAAAACACTACTAACATCCAAGCAACTCGACTGTTACAGAAAACCAGAACACTATGCTTCTGTTCACTTTCAAAAAACTTGTTACATCACCCCTCTTCCTCTGGAAATGAGCCACAAGGTATCTTAAGATGCATCCTCCACATTTTTATGCCACTAGCATTCATTTCCCATTCCTAATTTGAAGGGAATCAAATGTTGTCGATGTTGCATGCAACATTTGCAAATGTTGTCATGACAACATTTTAGCATCTTTTTCATTAATGATGCCAACTAACTTCCATGACCTCCAACCCATATAACTCAATGAATTAACATCATTTAGGCCTTTTTAGGCACTTTTCACACCTTTCTTAGGTCTAGGAAACTTTTAGACCATATTTCCCACTTTAGGCCTAAACTAAGGACTAACAACTTAGAAATCAACCTAACCTAAACTAGATTGGATTTAGTACTAACTACTAATCCAACTAGTCACACACATTGCAAGACCTTCTAAGGTCAAATCAAAAACCTACTGACTTGGCTAGAGTCAGTTACAAGAAAAAAATGACTAAGGCTTTAGGGATAGCCTAGGTGCTCTTGCACCACTCTAGGACACAAAAACATCAAAAGGAATCCTTACGGACACATAAATGCCAAAATCTAATTGAGCATAATTTTAATTCACACAATTGTTTGAATAGACTAGATGATGCATTCAAGAACGATCAAGAATTTATTTGTTCAAATGTATTCATGTTAAAAATGTACATGTACACTGATAAAATATTTTGTGTCCCATATATATACAACAACTATGAAGCTAGGATTACCAACTTGGAGAGTAAAGTGGAGAAGCTAGAAAGTACTCTAAATAAAATTAGTGAGCAGAGCTTCCAATTTTTGAAAGCCTCTGCAGATCACAATAAGATCTTGGTTACTAAAATGGAGCAAAATAGGGGACGGGAAATTATGGAGATAATGGAGAGTACTGGGCCTGGTAAAAGAACTCAGGCCATCACCATAAAGAAGGATGCTGATCTGGAGGATTTGAAGGCATCTACATGCAACATGGATCTCCTGGTCACCCAGGCTAAAGAACTAATGAAAACTTGCTAGCTTCTATCTAGCTTTCTTTTTGCTATCTTTTTCTATTGTTGTCTATTTTTTGTCTACTGTCTTTTTCTTCTATTTTGTTTTGGGGCCTTGGGCCTATGTATCCTCAAGTTATGTTTCACATTTTGATTTAAACTTAATCCTTATTCTCTAATCTCATTGTAAAAGGTTTCGGCTCCTTTCAAAACCTATTTTTACTTAATCAAAACTACAATTGGGGTTTAAGGAATTAATGAATGCACCTAATGTACTAGAGGTTCAAGAGAGGGAATAAGTGTGTGTGTGTGTGTGTCTATGGTTTTTAGAAATCTAACTTGTTTAAGTTAATCTTCATTATCTTCTAATTTTGAATCAACTTTGGCTATTTAATATCATCATCTTCACTCTCACCTCCTCTTATTAGTTGAAACCCTCTTCTAAACTCCTCTGAGATTGTATTATTTTTCCTTTGAAATCCCTAAATCCTTCATGTATGAATATAACATTTCTTATTATTTTTCATACACAAAATGGTCATAGTTTCTTCACCAGTGATGATCACTCCTAGGACTACATGAGAACCATCTACGGCTCTAGTACGTGTTTATTCTATATATATTAAACATATGCATCTAGATAGAAGTACATGAATTTTTACCTTTTTAGTATTTTTTAACTATACATGTTATTAACTTTTATTAATTGTCTTTTACCTATTACAATGTCCTTCATGACTTGCCACTGATCCTCTACCTTTCTATTTTATTAGGAGTCTTGATTGTCGAAGAAGGATTCCATCACCTTTATCAAACAGCCCAAGTGCAAGATAAACACATGAGGTAATCTACAATTCAATTTCATAGAAAATACAACTCAATATATAGTTATTTTGATGTTATTTTAACAACTATAATATATTTTTGACAAAAGTAATCTGATTTGGCATTTGAATTGTTGTTGTGTAGCCATCTATAGAGCCACATACTACTTTGAAGAGGCTCAATTTTGATTATCCACCACAACCATAGGATCTGATGGAGACATATAGAGTTAGTTGTGGTCATTGAAGGACCAATTCATTTATATATTTGACATTTTTATTGTGTATACCGACCTTGACATGACATGTCCTACATTTTTTTAAAATTTTATTGACTTGGAATTTATGCCATTTTTTATATACATACACAATTATTGTACATTTTGATACACATGAAGTTTGATATTCATTCTAATTTATTAATTTTGTGCATGTCTTTGTACTTTGAGATTTAAATATTTACAATTGAAATGTGATCCAATTTGTTCATTGTGTGTATATCTTGGTAATAATTAATATGACAATACTTGTATTCATTTCATTTCATTTATTGCAAACATTTATCTTACTAGAATGAAAACAAGGACTCAAAATGAGTGAAAGTTGCTAATTAGGACTTGAAAAGCCTCCTTCATTGATGCTACAACATATAGAGTCTTTGGCTAACATGTAGTTTCTGCACTCACCTCAAAAATTCACTTTTATATGCCTCTGACTGCTTATGTTCTAAAATATCACTAACATTGATTCTGAACAATAATGCTCATAATTTATAACAACATTGTCACTCTATTTTAGCATTTTCAATATTAAGTCTCTTTGAGATCACTATCCAATAAGTTTTTTTTTTAACATTTATCCCCATGCTTTTAACAAAAAGAAAAAATTTCAATATGAACATAGATTATATTATAGAAAAGGATATGCAAGTCATTAGGTGTATACTTCTAAATGATACTTTCTTCTTATTTACCACTATCCAAACCTATTTTGAGGGAGATGTATCTGAGTTCTCCAATATAGTACCTTGTAGCACATCATCATTCTAAGAGTCATCTTCCTTGCTCAATCCAATGTAGGAGAAGCTTTCTTTCTCATGTCAATCCCAGGTGACATCTTTTTATAGGATGAGCCAATATGTGAATCCATCCTAAGCAAGGGAGTAATGGATATATGGTCCTTAAAATTCTTCTCCTTATTACTAGTACTTACATCTCTTTGCCAGTGATTCTTTCACAATCGCCGAAGACACAATAGAAACTTGTATTACCTTAAATTTACAAGATCTCATAACACCATCTTCGAGAGGATTAATAGGATCAATAATATAATGAGTTTAAACACACGTTCACTTAGTAGGTATGTGTTGATGATAAAATATATTCCCTCTAATTTATTTTTATAAGAGAAATCAACCTTTTGGTGATGTTAGTGGAAGGAAATCAAAGTAGTGACATAGAGACATACAATAAAGAGATTCAAAAAAAATTATAAATTCATTGGTACCATAAGATTATTCAACAAATATATTTATCATATATTATTTATACAATATGAATTATTTATTGCAATCATATGTATGCACATCACATATACTTGGATAAAATAAATTATCTTATTGGTCTCTATTAGTCTAGTTTTGCTTATCTATCTTTGCTACTCTTTTGTAGTGTGTCTCTTATTTCTCCTCTTTTCTCCTTCTTTCTCCTGCCTCCTGCTTATAATAGTGTTATAGGCTTATAGATCCTTCTATTAGTGTAGGAATATGTCTTTCTATATGTTCTTATGCTCGATCATCTCTCAATTTGTATCACACATCAACAAATGTCATTTTAATAGCTTTGTAATGACTATAATTAGTCTTATCTCATTTCTATTTCCTCATCTACCAACATATTTCCAAGCCCTAATTCATTGTATTCTCCTCAAGGTAACTTATTTTGATAAAAATAAAACTTTTTTTATCTCAAAAAATTAATTTTGAGATAATCTTTCTCCAATTTTTTGTTATAGTAGTAGATGTTTGTATGATGTTCTAGTTTGTTGTATGTACCCTCTCAAATTACCATTATATGTTGAATCCATATTTATCTAGACTGAGTACTCATAATAATATATATCTATGCTAGTGAAGCTAT
>MU223444.1:37131-48894 GCA_018584345.1 Thuja plicata | reverse complement strand
CATCTAGATCTTCTTCTTCACTTTCACTTTCACTATCTCTTCTAGATGTGTGTCTATGACTTGATTTGCTTATTCTCATAGAAGACTTAAATGCAGACTCTAAGTTTTGTAAGACACTATTATCAAATTTATTCATCTCAAATGAAATTAGTCTACCAATTAAACTATCAAGAGTAACTGTATTGTTTTCTACTGCTCTCATTTATTGAATGGTAGAAACTCTAATAGCATATACAGGTAGTAAGGTTGTTGAGATTTTACTTACCACTGTCTCCTCTTCAAGTGTACCTCCAATTCCTCATATAGCATTGACTACTTCTTTTATTCTTGTGTTTTACTGTGTGATTTTTTCTCCTTCTTTCATTCTGAGATCATCAAATTTTCCTCTAAGGCTTTCTGCCTTGGCTCTTAGAACATTTGTATCACCTCCATGTACAAGCTTCAGTTTGTCCCACATCTTCTTTGTAGTTTTGCAATCCTTGACATCTTAAAATTCAGCATCAGAGAGTGAGGAAGAAAGCTCTATGACCATGCAGTTGTGTTCATGCTTCTCTCTCAATTGATCTACTCTCAATACTCCTATATGCAACACATACTCAGTATCTAGGAGTTGAGTAACATCATTACCAATACCTGATAAGTGGAGTCTTATCCTTCTTTACCATGAAGCAAAGTTGTCTTTGTTCAACTTGGGCACATCTCGTCTGTTCATCTTGTGATCTTGAATTAGGTCTTGAAACCTTCTTTTGAAGCACACAAGCTCTGATACCAATTGTTAGTAATAACTGAGAGGGGGGAGGTGAATCAATGGCCAAAAAAATTTATCCTTCAAATTTAACCACCAATCAAATAAAACTCATATTATTATGTCCCTATAAGATGCATGCCATGAAATACTTATAATGAATAACTATCTGTCAGTTTTCCTTGTCTGTCCTTATTCTCCTTGATTACCGATAAGCTGTATAACTATTTACCGAAATTCATTAAATAAGCAGAGTATACCGATCAACCCAGTGTTAACTATGTCAAATAGAAAACAATAAATAAATGAATCATACACACATAACACATGAATTTTTAACGTGGAAACCTTGTTAAGGGAAAAACCACTAGGACTGGTAACCCAAATTTTCACTCTTCTAAAGCGAGCCCTATTAGGAGCCAACCCTCTTAAAGGTTTCAAACACACTATTAAGTGTGACCTTGTTACATGATTTTATACATAGAGGTTGTCACTTAGTATCAGACATCTATTGCTATCATCCTTGAATCAGCCTCCTTAGACTATCAATAGGTATCGGGAAAGTCCAATGCTACTTTCATGAATCAACCTTTTTGGCACTCCTTGGGATGTACCTAAATATATAGAAGACTATTAAGTCCTACTCTGTTAAGAGATTTGATGCTTCAATGGTTAAACTGAAACACTATGACCTATTTCTAATGCAACTTTGAATTGCATATTTTCAGATCTATTTAAGTACATTACGTCTCTTATCAATGTATCAATTAAATTATTTGTGCTCCACACTTTCTACTCTGTGATGTTGTGCTTCACTATTCATCGGTGTCTACAAAATTCTTTAGGTCTCCTTCAGTTTGATTGATCAGGACTGTATGATGTTCTTCTTCATCAGTTTCTCTTCAGCATCCTCTTTTCATTCACTCCCCTTAATCCGCTTTCCGTGAATGTGTTTTGAAAATGAATTAAGCTTGTCTCTTATATAGAAATGATATTCACTATTTCTTGATTCTTGATTCTTGGCATGAAAAATAATCCAGCCAGTTTGATGTAAAGCATAACTCCTGATTTTATCTCATAGTTATCTTCTTGCCAACTGTACAAATCTTATTTAAATCAATTACTTAACTCTGGTCGAATAAAAAAAAGAAAACAACTAGTTAAGTCTATCTTTAGCTCTTTCCAGCTAGATATTTTGTCATTTTCTGAACTCTCTATTCTGTCGGTCAATTCTTCAGTTAGTTGTTGGTGACAACTAACAGTTTGATCAGCATGACTCCACTTAGCTTCGGGATCTTCGTCCGTCGGGCATCATTGGATTTTTTACTCGTCGGGCAACTCTGTTTTCAGCTCGTCGGACATCTTGTGGTTTTTCTTTGTCGGGCAACACTGTCTTCTACTCATCGGGTATCACTGTGACTTTTCTTCTTTTCCTTTACCGATGGTGTGCACTCCGTCGGTGTTATCTGTCACTTAGTGAATACTTGACATTTATGCATTGCTGAAAGCATAACCTTTGTTCTATTGATTCTCTAAAGCCTTTGGCATTATGTGCATGACTGTACAGATGATATCAAGTTGACATCAATGAAAATACAAACCATTAAATGATTTAATGCTTTGCATTATCTTCAACTTAACATAATCAAACATTCAATCAGTTACATGTCATCACTATTGGTCATTGATTCTAGGTCTATGGTAAGGGATAAATGTTGCTCATGCTCGGAGTTTCTCAACCTATTCACTATCTAATAAATTTGGGTTTCATTTTGTGATAGTTGATTTATGAGACCCTCATGTGTGGTTTGTAGAGGGTCTACTGGAGGAACTTTAGGTTTTTAAGGCTATTTTTGTTTTTGAGGGATAGCATTTTGAGGGCCTTTTTGTTTTTGAGGGGCAATGTTTTTAGGGTCTTTTTTTGTTGTTTTTATTGATGGAATTGATGCTATTGTGTATTTTTTTTGGGGGGGGAAGCATTTTGAGAATATGCAATTAAATTAATAAAAAAAGAAAATCAAGCAAAAAAATTTCTATTACAATTCAATTTCAAAAAAAAAATGCAATACTTACGAGTGCGACGATGAAACAAGGTGAAGATTTGTTGGATACACTACATGTTGATCAACTGATAGAGATGATGAAGACTAAGAGATAATAGGTATACATGTTTGTACAAATGGTTAGATCATTTATTATTTTTTCATTGATGTCAAACAATTGATGTACTAATTTTTATTGAGTTACGATATCATAAGAAGGAGAAGTTAAATGGGTGACAAATACAGATCAGATAATGATGAAGTAATGCTGATATAGTTGTTTGCTACTGTATATCTAATGTTATCAAGTCACTGCACTTGATTGATTAAGTTAGAGATTGAAAAGAGTTAAGTTATGACTAAAAATAGTTACTCTACCGATCTAGATAAAGTCAGTAGGTATAGAGTTGTATTAATCGGTTTTAGTTACCGAGCACCAAGCACTGAGCAGTGAATGAAGTTAGTTACCAAGTTGAAAATAAAATTACCGAGTACATGATATTGATTAAAAAAGATGATAAGATAAAATTTAATACGAAGCTATGATGATCTGGATGGTGATAAGAATTAAAGGAAGTTTTTTAGAAGATCTATGAGCGAGAAAATTCAATGAGAAGATCTACGGAGAAGACTAAGCGGTTAAACCTGATTATGAGAGTTCCAATAAAAAGTTCAAGTTTTGAGGTAAAAGTTTAACAGTTTACCGAATTAAGATTTATGAAGAAGATGATCAAATGACTAAGCACAAATGATGGAAAACCTAAGAAAGGAGCTTCAGAGGAAATTTTTTGTCTATATAAAGGATGAGAAATAAAAATAGATTATGATGCTAGCGAGTTGAAATAAGAAGCAAAAGAAGCTGAAGAACAGAGTTACTAAGCAAAATATAGAAGTAGAAAGAGAAGAATCTATAGTTTGAAACAAAGAAAAATGAAGTATAAGATGCCAGTATTCATGTGAGCATAAATGATTTGAACCAACGAAAAAGGTAGTTTCTATATTTACAGATCAAATTTGAATTGTTTCTTATTAGCATTTGTAACAGAGAAAATCTCTTAACTGAGTGGATTTAACAGTCCTATTTATAAATCCTAGAAGTAGGTGACATTCCAAAAGAATGTTTAAAGTCCTCTAGCAAGGTCACTCCTAACAGGATGAAGATCTTAATAGATTTGAGGTAAATCCCTTAACAAGGTCACATCTAGCAAATCTATTTGTAATCTTTAACAAGATAAGTTCTTAACCGAGCGTACTTTAGAAAGGTACATTTTTATTGTGGGTCACAATTCCCATAGAAAGTTTTCCCATATTGGGTTTCCTCATTAAATCTAGTGTTAACTAATTTTGAATGATTGATTTGCATATTATGAGATGCATGGTTGTTTAATTTATTAGGTTATGTGGTGAATCGGTTATTACTATATTCAGTTCTACCGAGTGAATCAGTGAGATAAGTTTTAAGTATTTAAGTTTGATTTTGTTTGATTCACCCCCCTCTCAGTGGGACCAACAATTGGTCTCAGAGCTTTGGATCTCTAAAGTGTTAAGTTTTAAAGTACTTGATTCAATATATAAAGATGTATAAGAGGGAAGAGCCAAAGTTGAATAGGGAACACTTCTCTACATGGAAAAGTAGAATGATATTGCATGTGTCTGGTATAGGAGAATATGGACTTCATTTTCTTGATAATGAATATGTTGCATTGACTACTGCACCTTTGAAAATCACTGAGAAAAGACAGAAGCAAGAACACACACAAGTCATGATTGAGATAGCTTCTACACTTATCGAACAAGACTATGATGAACTTGATGGGTGTACTACTTCAAAAAAAATGTGGGATAAGCTTATTTTGACCTATGGTGGAGATCAACATGTTCATAAATAAAAAAAATAGATTGTCTGAGATGAAGATTTGATTCAATGAGAATGAAAGATGGAGACAACATAATACAATACAACACTGGACTTAAGGAGATTATTAATTCTATCAGAGGAGTTGGTGGAGTCATAACAGAAGGAGATGTTACAAGAAAAATGTTGAGAACCTTGCTACCGAGTTATGCTTTTCAAGTATCTTCTATACAAGAGTTGAGATCCATTCCTCAGATAAATGTTTCACTTGATGCTACTATTGGTAAGATGGTTGTAATTGAGATTAATAATTTTGATAATAGTTTACCTTCTACATCTAAGATTGAGTCTACATTTAAGTCATCTTTGAAGATAGGAATTTCTAAGGAATCTAGACCTAGTAATGGATATTTTAGAAGTGCTAGTGAGAGATTTTATAGCTGTCAGAGTGGTTTGGAAGAGTTATATGTTGTAGATGAAGAGAACGAGAGAGAGTTTGAAGCTTTGTTGGCTAGAAGGATACAAAGAGGCAAAGGAAAATACCAAGGTAAGTTACCCTTGAAATGTTTTAACTATAACAAGATTGGTAACTTTTCATCTAATTGCCCTAAGAAAGATAATGAGGAGAAGAACGATAACAGAGATAAGGACAAAAGAGAAAATAGATTTAGGAGATTCAGAGACTACAAAAACAAAGGTAAGAAATATTTTCATATTTCTAGTGAAGATCTAAGTGATGATGATTCAGATGACAATGATGAAAAAGAAGTTGTGTATGTTGCTATTAAAGACAATTCTGATGAAGAAGAAATAAGAGCCCTAATATCACAAGTAAGTAAGAATGAAACATGGATTATAGACAGTGGTTGTTCACATCACATGACTGGTGATACACTTAATTTTATATCCTTGGAAAAGCATGATGGAGGATTTGTTAGATTTGGTAATGATGCTCCATACCTTGTGAAAGGAAAATGTTCTATAATTCTATTGAATAAAAAAATATGTGATGATGTTTATTGGGTTGAAGGCTTAAAGTATAATCTGTTGAGTGTTGCACAGTTAAATAACACAGGTCACCGACTGAAATTTCAACATGGAAAGGTGAAATGTTTTAATAAGAAAGAGAGTTTTATTGCTACTGGAGAACAATCTAAAGGTAATTTATTTTATCTTGATACTTCTATGAAGAGTTGCGTATTTTCTAAAGTTGAGGATGTTTGGCTATGGCACAAAAGGCTTTGTCATGTTAATTTTGAAACTTGATCAAAGTGAGTAAAAAGAATAGAGTCAGAGGATTACCGAGATTAGAGAAACTTGAGAATACTATGTGCAAAGAATGTCAAATCGGTAAGATGACTAAATCTAGTTTTTAAACAAAGACTTACGTTACACAAGGAATTTTGGATTTAGTGCATACTGATTTATGTGGACCCATGAGAACTCAAATTTACTATGGAGACAAATATTTTATTTTATTTGGGGATGATTATTCTAGAATGATGTCTATAATGTTTTTAAAAGAAAAATATGACTCATTTCAAATGTTTAAGTGGTATAAGGCTAGAGTTGAGAAAGAAACTAGAACACAACTGAAATGTCTGAGATGTGATAGAGGAGGTGAGTTTACATATGATGAGTTTACACTTTTTAGTAATGAAAATGGAATTAGAGTCAGATGTCAGCACTGAGGAAACCACAAAATAATGATATTATTGAGAGAAGAAATAGATCTATTGTTGATTGTGCTAGGACACTAATGATTGAGAAAGGTCTTTAACAAAACTTCTGGAAAGAAGCAGTCAGTTTACTATTTACACATTAAACCAAGTACAAATGAAAAAAGGTACCAACAAAACACCTTATGAGATCGAGTATGAACACAAACCTAATGTGAGTTATTTCAATTTTTTTGGAAGTAGATGTTATATCTTAAAAGATTCTAGAGAAGGAAAGTTTGATTCTAAAGGGGATGAAGGAATATTCTTAGGATATTCTACAAGGAGTAAAGCATATAAGTGTTTGAATAAAGTTACTAATAAAATGGTGGAAAGTGCAAGCTTGAGAATTGATGAGTTTTCATAAAAGAATGATGAAGAGAGAAAAAAGGAACCTGAAGAGTTTGATAATTTTATATATGTACAACCTAATTTTCTTGGCACCTTACTGAGAGCACCTACTGATCGAGGAGAAAGATGAACAAATTTCTCTACAACCAAATGATGAGGATGAAGAACCAAGACCTACCAAGCCTATTTTAGAGAAATATGTGAGGAGACACCACTCCCCGAGAAAGATTATTGGAAATAAAGATGTTGGGGTGATGATAAGAAGAAAGGTAAGAGACAATACATGTTTGATAGCTTCAATTGAGTGAAAGAAAGTTAAAGACGCACTAGATAATAAAGATTGAATGAAAGCAATGAAAGAAGAGTTTGATCAGATAGAGAAGAATAGTACATGGACTTTAGTACCTAGGCAAAAGGATAAAAATGTTATTGGTACTAAATGGATTTTCAGAAACAAGAAGAATGAGAATGGAGAAGTTATCAGAAATAAAGCTAGATTGGTTTGCAAAGGTTATGCACAAGAAGAAGGAATTGATTATGGAGAGACTTTTGCACCTATTTCTAGATTGGAAAGAGTTAGAATAGTTCTAGATTATGCGGCTTACAAAAGATTCAAAGTTTATCAAATGGATTTTAAGCCTGCATTTTTGAATGGGATACTGGAAGAAAAAGTTTACATTGAACAACCTGGAGGATTCATTGAGAGCACAAATAAGAACAATGTATGTAAATTACAAAAATATCTTTATGGTTTGAAGCAAGCACCTCGAGCATGGTACGAGATATTACACTCTTATATAATCAAAATAGGAGTTTAAAGAACAAGTGATAACAATAATGTTTACTTGAAGTGTGATAGTGACAACAAGGTTTTGATTATTGAGATTTTTGTTGATGATAATATTTTTAGAGGCAATAACACCTTATGTAAGGCATTTGTTGATGAAATGAGAAAAGAGTTTGAAATATAAATAATTGGAGAGATTGAGTTCTTTCTTGGTCTATAGATACTTCAAGTTGTATAAGGGATCCATATTACACAAGAAAAGTATATCAAAGAGATACTCAAAACTTTTGGTATGGAAGACTCCAAGCCTGTTGGAACACCAATGATCATAGGATGTAAATTATCTACAGAAGATGAGACACAAGAGGTGGATAATACTCTTTACCAATCCATGATTGGTAAAATGCAGTATATTGTTCATAATAGACCTCATATAGCACACACTGTTGTGATTGTTGCAATATTTTCTTCTAATCCCAAGGAAACACATATGTGATCTTTAGATATTTGAAAGGAATTGAATATTTTGGTTTATTGTACAAGAAAGGAGGTAATTTTGGTTTTCAAGTATACATTGATGTAGATTGGGCTGGAAATGTTGATGACAGGAAAAGTACTAGTGGAGGAGCATTCTTTCTAGGTGAAAGATTGGTCACATGGCTAAGAAAGAAGAAAAGTTGCATTTCACAATCTACTACCAAGGCATAATATGTTGTTGATGCCATGAATTGTGTAAACATTGTTTAGATCAAATAGCTACTTGAAGGTTCGAAAGAGATTATCTCAGATCCTATAACTATTTTATGTGATAACACAAGCACTATCAATATATCAAAGAACTCGGTTATGCATTCAAAGACCAAGAACATTTATATCAAGTATCACTACTTGAGAGAACAAGTTCAAGAGAAGAATGGGGTATTGGAATATGTGAATTCAAAGGAACAATTGGATGATATCTTTACAAAGCCATTACCGAAGGATGCTTTTGAGTATCTCAGAGGTAAATGATGGGTTCTTCTCCTATCCAATATTTACTAAGAAGCATGAGCCATGCTACATCAATTTTTTACTTTATTAGAATATATGTTATTGAATTCATGTTAGTATGACACACTTTGGTGATTCCTGAAGTTGTGTGGAGATTTCTGTATATAATGAATATTTGTACATGTAAGGTATAAWCCACTGTTGAAACAAGTTTCCAGGAGTATSACTTTTTGTCATTGTTGTCAAAGAGGGAGAGAATGTATTRATGAAATTTATCCATAAGGGAGATATTGAAGAAAGATGGAGAGAATGAATTTCAACTATTTACTCATGAAGGAGAATCAAAATGTATGCTACAGTATAAGAATATTTATCCAAGAGGGAGAATAGTGAACAATTTGAAGATAAAAAACATAACTATCAACTCAGAGGGATTAATGACAGAGATTGACAGTATTGAGAGTTGTCATAATCAATTACTATAGTAATACTATAGTGTTTCCATCAATGCCAATGAGGGAGATTGTTGATCAACTGATGGAGATCATGAATGTTAGTAATAACTAAGAGGGGGGTGACTCAGTGGCCTCAAACTTTTATCCTTCAAACTTAACCACCAATCAAAAAATCTCAGATTATTGTGTCCCTTAAATCGATCAGATTTCCACAATCCATAAGAATTTTTTAGTTTGATTTCTGGATTTTGATTGCGTGTAATTTTTAGCATCAAACTGAAATCAAACTCCAGAAATCCAGAAATCAAACTAAAAAATTATTGTGTCCCTACAAGATGCATGTCATGAAATACTAATAATGATTAACTATCTGTCAGTTTTCTCTATCAATCCTTATTCATTCTTGATTACCGATAAGCAGTATAACTATTTACTGAAACTCAGTAAATAAGCAGATATACCGTTCAATCCAGAGTTAGCTATGTAAGATGAAAGATAGTAAAGAAATGAATCATACACACATAACACATGAATTTTAACGTGGAAATCTTGTTAAAGGAAAAACCACTGGGATCGGTACCCCAAATTTTCACTCTTCTGATGTGAGCCATGTTAGGAGCCAACCCTGTTAAAGGTTACAAACACACTGTTAAGTGCAACCTTGTTAGAGGATTTTATACATAGAACTTGTCACTTAGTATCGGGAATCTATTGCTACCATCCTTGAATCAGCCTCCTTAGACTATCAATAGGTATCGGGCAAGTCCAATGCTACTTTCATGAATCAACCTTTTTGGTACTCCTTGAGATGTACCTCAATATATAGAAGACTATTAAGTCCTACTCGGTTAAGAGACTTGATGCTTCAATGGTTAAACTGAAACACTATGACCTATTCATATTGCAACTTGAATTGCAGATTTTTAGATCTATTTAAGTACATTACCTCTTTGACCAATGTATCAATTCAATCCTTGTGCTCCATACTTTCTACTCTGTGATGTTGTGCTCGATGTTCGTTGATGTCTACATAATTCCTTAGCTCTTCCTTTAGCTTGTTTGATCAGCACTGCATGAAGTTGTTCTTCATCAGTTTCTCTTCAGCATCCTCTTTCTATTCATTCCCCTTAATCCCATTCGTAAATGAATTAAGATTATCTCTTATATAGACATAATATTAATTATTTCCTGATTCTTGATTCTTGGCATGATAAACAATCCATCCAATTAGATTTAAAGCATAACTCTTGATTTGTCTCGTAGATATCTTCTTGCCAGCTGTACAAATCATCTTTAAATCAATAACTTATCTCTGGTCGAATAAAAAAAAGTAGACAACCAGTTAAGTCCATATTTAGCTCTGCTAGCTAGATATTTTGTCATTTTTTGAACTCTCTATTCTGTCAGTCACCACTATAGTTAGTCATCAATGACAATTGACTGATCCATCGGTGAGACTTCAGTTAGCTTCATGATCTCTGTCCGTCGAGCATCATTGGAATTTTACTCGTCGGGCAACTCTATATCTTTGGTCATCGGGAAACCTTCTAAATTTTCTCGTTGGGCATCCTGTAGTTTTTCTTCGTCAGGAAACACTATGCTTCTGATCGTCAGGTATCACTGGCACTATTCTTCTTTGCTCTGTCCATCGGTGTGCACTCTGTCGGTGTTGTTTGTCACTTAGTGAATACTTGACTTTTATGTATTGTTGAAAGCATAACTTTGGTTCTCTGAATTCTTTGGCATTATGTACATGACCGTACAAATGAGATAAAGTTGACATCAATGAAAATACAGTCCATTAACTGATTTTATGACCTGCATTATCTTTCAACTTAACATTATCAAACATTCAATCATTTACATGTCATCAATCTCTCCCTTTGGCATTGATGGCAGCATACTATATTATCACACTATACTAATTCAAATAAAATATGAAATACAACAGTTGAGATTCATCAAACTACCAATATTTTGTTCTGTTAACCGATAAATTTCTGACCATCGGTAAGCTCTATTTTAGCTTAGATTTGATTCTTCCAACTCTTTGTCTTCTGATGTGTTGTGTTCTCTCCTTGTGTCAATTTCTCTCCCTTGACTGTTCTTCTCTTTTGATGTCTTTTCTTTTGTCAGTAACTCTCCCTTTGTATAATCTTTCCATACAATTTCTCTCCCTAAGGATATAATCTCTCCCTATTTGAGTAATGTGATAATGGATAATCTCTCTTCTTTTATAGAAGGATGTGATAATATGGATAATATCTCTCCCTTTGACAACAATTCCAAACAAATATCTGACATTAATGCCAAACAAATATCTGACATTAATGTCAAACAAATATGGATAATATCTCTCCCTTTGACAACAATTCCAAACAAATATCTGACATTAATGTCAAACAAATCATTTCTTTCCATCCATAATATATTCCTTGAATTTTCCTTATCCATCAGCAATACAACAATATGCTCTAGTACTCGGTGCTGATATATACCTGTCTGTATATAGATGTAGCCTTGAATCTCATCTCTTTGCTTTCATCAACATTAATGATATTCTGATAATATGTAGGCAAATGCAGCCTTCTAGTCATTTTACTGACTAGTAGACAAGGGTTTGATCCCTAGTCTCTTTCTCAAGTATTCAAATGTATCCTTGGGTAGTGGCTTGGTGAAGATATCGGTTAATATTTCTTTGGATTGCACATACTCAAGTGTCACCTCCTTTTCTTGAACTTGTTCTCTTAAATAATGATACTTGATTGCAATGTGTTTAGTCTTAGCATGCATGACTGGATTCTTGGAAATGTTTATTGC